>WNGS01101554.1:0-20590 GCA_020271785.1 Procambarus virginalis
TGCTACGTTCCTGAAAGACCTTCTATTGTACCGCTTTCCAATGTCATCCTTTACACAAGGAGCAGACAGGAGAAAATGCTGCCAAGGCTTTATCTGCATCACGATGTGGGTTGGCTCAGCCTTCAACTGATGACCTACAGTTTCTGAAAGACCTCTATGTACCGCCTACAAGTCTCCTTTACACGAGGACAGAAAGGAAAATCCTGCCAAGGTTTCTCCATCACATCGGGGTTGGCAACCTTCAAGTGATGACCTACAGTTCCTGCAAGACATTTATGTACCGCTCCAATGTCTCCTTTGCACGAGAGGACAGACAGGAAAAACCTGCCAAGATTTCACCATCCTTCGTGCTTGTCCAACTTCACGAGATGACCTACAGTTCCTGCAAGACATTATGTACCGCCTCCAATGTCTCCTTTGCAAGAGGAGGACAGACAGGAAAAACCTGCCAAGATTTCACCATTCCATCGTGCTTGTCCAACTTCACGTGATGACCTACAGTTCCTGAAAGACTCTATGTACCACCTCCAATGTCTCCTTTGCACGAGGAGGACAGACAGGAAAAACCTGCCAAGATTTCACCATTCCATCGTGCTTGTCCAAATTCATGTGATGACCTCCAGTTCCTGCAAGACATTTATGTACCGCCTCCAATGTCTCCTTTACAAGAGGACAGACAGGAAAAACCTGCCAAGATTTCACCATCCATCGTGCTTGTCCAAATCACGAGATGACCTACAGTTCCTGCAAGACATTTATGTACCGCCTCCAATGTCTCCTTTACACGAGGACAGACAGGAAAAACCTGCCAAGATTTCACCATCCCATCGTGCTTGTCCAACATCACGAGATGACCTTCAGTTCCTGCAAGACATTTATGTCCCGCCTCCAATGTCTCCTCTGCAAGAGGAGGAGAGGCAGGAAAATCCTGCCAAGATTTCACCGTCCCATTGTGCTTGTCCAACTTCACGTGATGAGCTACAGTTCCTGAAAGATCTCTATGTACCGCCTCCAATGTCTCCTTTACACGAGGACAGAAAGGAAAATCCTGCCAAGGTTTCTGCATCACATCGGGGTTGGTACGAAATGACCTACATTTATGTACCTTCAAGTGATGACCTACAGTTTCTGCAAGACATTTATGTACCGCCTCCAATGTCTCCTTTGTACGATAGCGACTTCCAGAAAAATACTGCCAAGGTTTCACCATCCCATCGTGCTTGTCCAACTTCACGAGATGACCTACAGTTCCTGCAAGACATTTATGTACTGCATACAATGTCTCCTTTGCACGAGGAGGACAGACAGAAAAAAACTGCCAAGAATTCACCATCCCATCGTGCTTGTCCAAATTTACGAGATGATCTACAGTTCCTGCAAGACCTCTATGTATCGCCTCCAATGTCTCCTTTGCAAGAGGAGGACAGACAGGACAAACCAGCCAAGATTTCACCATCCCATCGTTCTTGTCCAACTTCACGAGATGACCTACTGTTCCTGCAAGACATTTATGTATCGCCTCCAATGTCTCCTTTGCACGAGGAGGACAGACAGGACAAACCTGCCAAGATTTCACCATCCCATCGTGCTTGTTTAACTTCACGACATGCCCTACAGTTCCTGCAAGACCTCTACGCATCGCCTCCAATGTCTCCTTTACACGAGGACAGACAGGACAAACCTGCCAAGATTTCACAATCCTATCGTGCTTGTCCAACTTCAAGAGATGACCTACAGTTCCTGCAAGACATTTAAGTACCACCTCCAATGTCTTCTCTGCAAGAGGAGGAGAGGCAGGAAAAACCTGCCAAGATTTAACCATCCCATTGTGCTTGTCCAACTTCACGTGATGAGCTACAGTTCCTGAAAGATCTCTATGTACCGCCTCCAATGTCTCCTTTACACGAGGACAGAAAGGAAAATCCTGCCAAGATTTCTTCATCACATCGGGGTTGGCCACCTTTAAGTGATAACCTACAGTTCCTGCAAGACATTTATGTACCGCCTCCAATGTCTCCTTTGCACGAGGAGCACAGACAGGAAAAACCTGCCAAGATTTCACCATTCCATCGTGCTTGTCCAACTTCACGTGATGACCTGCAGTTCCTGCAAGACATTTATGTACCGCTTCCAATGTCTCCTTTGCACGATAGCGACAGCCAGGAAAATCCTGCCAAGGTTTCACCATCCCGTCGTGCATGTCCAACGTCACGAGATGACCTACAGTTCCTGCAAGACATTTATGTACCGCCTCCAATGTCTCCTTTGCAAGAGGAGGAGAGACAGGAAAAACCTGCCAAGATTTCAACCTCCCATCGTGCTTGTCCAACTTCACGTGATGAGCTACAGTTCCTGAAAGACCTCTATGTACCGCCTCCAATGTCACCTTTACTCGCGGACAGACAGGAAAAACCTGCCAAGATTTCACCAACCCATCGTGTTTGTCCAACTTTTCGAGATGACCTACAGTTCCTGCAAGACATTTATGTACGGCCTCCAATGTCTCCTTTGTATGATGGGGACAGACAGGAAAATCCTGCCAAGATTTCTGCATCTCATTAGGGTTTGCCATTCAAGTGATGACCTACAGTTCTTGCAAGATCTCTATGTACCGCCCCAATGTCTCCTTTGCACGAGGAGGACAGAGAAGAAAATCCTGCCAAGGTTTCTCCATCTCATCGGGTTGGTTAACTTTAGGTGATCGCGTACAATTCCAGCAAGACCTTTATGTTCCGCCTCCAATGTCTCCTATTCGCGAAAACGACAGAGAGAAATATTGCATTTCATATGATGACATGCAGCTCCTGCAAGCCCTCTATGTACCCCCTCCAATGTCTCCTTTGCACGATGAATACGAACAGGCAATTCCTGCCAAGTGTTTAACTGGTCAGAGTGTAAGGTCTCCTACAAAGTTTGATTACATACAGTTTCTGGAAGATCTCTGTGCATCGCCACCTATCTTTACATTGCACGAGGATGACAGACAAGAAATTCCTACCATGTGTTCTACTGGCCAAAGTGTAAAGTCTCCTGTTCGAATTGATAACATGCAGTTCAGTGAAGATATCTGTGCACCCCCACCCATCTTTCCTGTACACGAGGACGATAGACAGGTAATTCCTGCCCAGTGTTCAACAAGCAATAGTGTTAGATCTCCTACAGGGATTGATGTCCTGCAGTTCTTGGAAGATCTCTGTGCAACGCCACCCTTCTGTCCCGTACAAGAGGAAGACAGCCAGTTAATTCCTGATAAGTGTTTACCTGAGATATTTTCACCTGGCCCATGTATGCCATCTTCTTCAGGGAATGATGACCTGGTGGTAAAGCCTCCCTTCTCCACTTTATACTATGGCATTCAGCGCCGGACTCCTGTACCGGATAAGTCTCCCCAGCAACCTTCAGCCAACCGACATGTGGAATATTTTGTCACCAAGAAGGATCCATATAATGAAAAATCACTGAAATACATTTTCATCAGGAAGGAACTAGTCAATCATCGGCATGACCACTTCTCAATCAATGAGCGCGAACAACCTCAACTCCTCAGTTAGCAAACATTCTTGAGGTAGATTTATCTTGAGAAATGTTCATTTGGAGAACGTGTTTCGTCCCGTTTAGTGACTGGTGATTTGTTGGTCCTGTTCGGCCTGCATGCCAGTGTAGAACTAGCATATTTGGATGACATTCCTGACCAAGCATGTTATTCTTAATTTAGTGTCATATATTGTACATAATCTGTTATTGTAAAAGTTCGTTGTATAATTTTGGAAAACCCAATTATTTTTAATAAATTTTTTAATAAATTTGACATTTTATTTTGTTCTACCTATGATCTCTGTTATTCATATAAATGCTACACAATAAAAATAGAAATGATGGGTTCACAAAGTTTCATATATTTTAACTTTCTGGGATGGATAAGTTGGGACCCTTTGTCAACACAGAATTATTAGCCCATTGGGCATGGAAACTATAAGGATGGCAATGGCAGAGATGCAAAAACCATCCCTCTCATTATAAAACTCAGTCAGAGAAGTTTTAATAACTATATTCCATTTCTAGAATACAAGATAACTTATATATAAATATATAAATAAATATATATATATATATATATATATATATATATATATATATATATATATATATATATATATATATATATCATCGGCAAGATGATATAATTAATTATATAATTATATCATCAATTCATTATATATATTACAATATCAAAATAAAAAAAAATTAAAAGAATCATAATACAAACATTGGATTTTGAACTGGGGAAAAGATTTTCTACTGCTTCGGCTTACAAATACAACCCCACCAAGTAAAAAGGAACAATACCATGAGATCCAGCAGATACCACGAGATCATGAAGACGAATTGTATTTGCAATTATCGATTTAAGTAACTTTCCCACAATAGACGTTAGGCTAATTGGCCGATAGTTTGATGCAAGTGATCTATCTCCTTTCTTAAAAATTAGTACCACATTAGCAACCTTCCATTACTCTGGTACCCTGTTTGACTCTATTGATTTAATAAATATGGTAGACAGTGGCTCGCAAATCTCCTCTTTGCATTCTCTAAGCACCCTGACAAACACTTCATCCGGTCCTGGGGATTTGTTTGGTTTGAGTTTTACTATTTGTTTAATTACATCCTCCCTGGTAACCGCTAAACTAGTCAACCTGTCCTCGTCCCCCACCCGCATAGATTTGTTCGGCTGAAGGCATATTGTTAAGTTCCTCTTTGGTAAGTACATAGATAAAATATTGATTAAAAATACTACTCATCTCTTCGTCATTATCCGTTATCTGACCTTTCTCAGTTTTAAATGGACCTATCCTTTCAACAATCCTTGTTCGGTATTACTGAAAAACCCTTTTGGATTTGTCTTTGCTTGCCCTACTACGCGAACTTCATAATTTCTTTTTGCCCTTCTTATCTCTTCTTTTAACATTTCTAACTAGTTGTACGAATTCCTGTTCTAAACAGACTTTCCCACTCTTAATCCTTTTGTACCACACCCTTTTTTTACCACTAAAACTCTTCAGTTCCTTTGTTATCCATTTGTGGGTCACTAGTATTTGATCTATTCAATTTGTATGGTATAGTGCGTTCCTGTGCTTTGTTTAGAATATCATTAAATGTTATATTTTGAATCCACATAAGTCCCTTTTTACGTCACGTATCGCTGGGTTCACGTCTCATTCCAAGACCGGCCCATCCCCCATGCCCAAGATTTCCAATCTATTTGACCCAAAAAATTTCTTAGGCTATTAAAATCAGCTTTTCGAAATCCTTTCACTTTAACTGAATTTTCTCCTACAGATCTATTTCATTCTATGCTAAATCTGATTTCTTTTTGATTACTATTCCCTAGCTCACTCCCTATTTCGATTTCATTAATTTGTGTTTCTCTGTTAGTTAACACCAAATCTAAAATATTATTTTTCCGCATTGGATCCTTCATGTGTTGCGTAAGAAAGCAATCGTCAATTAATTCTAAAAAATCTCCTGCTTCATTATTCCCTGTTCTGTTAAACCAATTTAGTCCAATAAAATTAAAGTCACCCATGACACAAATAATGCTAGACCTAGATGCTCTAGATATTTTATCCCATAGGTGCTTTGCTTCCATCCTGTCTAAGTTCGGTGGCTTGTATAGAACTCCTATTATAAGATTATTTTATTTTTAGTTTAATTCTAGCCAATTAGTTTGTGTGTGGCTCAGTTTTGATTCCCTCTTTGAGACTACATTTCAAATTTTCCCAAACATATATGGGTTCTCACTCTCCTCGTCTAATTTTTGTATAAGTGTTTCCATCCAGTCCTTGCAAATTCGTATAGTCAATATTGACTTATTAAATACGTGCATAGGTGACATACTAAACATAATAGTTTACCTTGAAAAGCTTCATAGAAAACACCGACCTTACCTAACCTTGTTAGTATATTAAGATAAGCATCTTATAGCTTCGTAATTACAATTGTTACTTAACCTATTATAGGTATAGGTTAAGTAATAATTGTAATTAGTATGTTAAGATAAGCGTCTTATACCTTCGTAATTACAATTGTTACTTAACCTATTATAGGTATAGGTTAAGTAATAATTGTAATTACGAAGCAATAAGATGCTTATCTTAACATACTAACAACGTTTCAAGATTTCACCATCCCATCGTGCTTGTCTAACCTCACGTGATGAGCTACAGTTCCTGAAAGACCTCTATGTACCGCCTCCAATGTCTCCTTTACACGAGGACAGACAGGAAAATGCTGCCAAGGTTTCTGCATCACATGGGGTTGGCCACCTTCAACTGATGACCTACAGTTTCTGCAAGACATTTATGTACCGCCTCAAATGTCTCCTTTGCACGATAGCGACAGCCAGGAAAATCCTGCCAAGGTTTCACCATCCCATCGTGCTTGTCCAACGTCACGAGATGACCTACAGTTCCTGCAAGATATTTGTGTACCGCATCCAATGTCTCCATTGCACGAGGACAGACAGAAAAAACCTGCCAAGAATTCACCATCCCATCGTGCTTGTCCAAATTCACGAGATGACCTGCAGTTCCTGCATGACCTCTATGTATCGCCTCCAATGTCTCCTTTGCAAGAGGAGGACAGACAGGACAAACCTGCCAAGATGTCACCATCCCATCGTGCTTGTCCAACTTCACGAGATGACCTACAGTTCCTGCAAGACATTTATGTACCGCCTCCAATGTCTCCTTTGCAAGAGGAGGACAGACAGGAAAAACCTGCCAAGATTTCACCATTCCATCGTGCTTGTCCAACTTCACGAGATGACCTACAGTTCCTGCAAGACATTTATGTACCGCCTCCAATGTCTCCTTTGCACGAGGAGGACAGACAGGAAAAACCTGCCAAGATTTCACCATTCCATCGTGCTTGTCCAAATTCATGTGATGAGCTCCAGTTCCTGAAAGACTCCATGTACCGCCTCCAATGTCTCCTTTGCACGACGAGGACAGACAGGAAAAACCTGCCAAGATTTCACCATTCCATCGTGCTTGTCCAAATCACGTGATGACCTACAGTTCCTGCAAGACATTTATGTACCGCCTCCAATGTCTCCTTTACAAGAGGACAGACAGGAAAAACCTGCCAAGATTTCACCATCCCATCGTGCTTGTCCAACATCACGAGATGACCTACAGTTCCTGCAAGACATTTATGTACCGCCTCCAATGTCTCCTTTACACGAGGACAGACAGGAAAAACCTGCCAAGATTTCACCATCCCATCGTGCTTGTCCAACATCACGAGATGACCTACAGTTCCTGCAAGACATTTATGTACCGCCTCCAATGTCTCCTCTGCAAGAGGAGGAGAGGCAGGAAAAACCTGCCAAGATTTCACCATCCCATTGTGCTTGTCCAACTTCACGAGATGAGCTACAGTTCCTAAAAGATCTATAGTACCGCCTCCAATGTCTCCTCTGCACGAGGANCTGCCAAGATTTCACCATCCCATCGTGCTTGTCCACTTCACGTGATGACCTACAGTTCCTGCAAGACATTTATGTACCGCCTCCAATGTCTCCTTTGCCGAGAGGACAGACAGAAAAACCTGCCAAGATTTCACCATCCATCGTGCTTGTCCAAATTCACGAGATGACCTACAGTTCCTGCAAGACCTCTATGTATCGCCTCCAATGTCTCCTTTGCAAGAGGAGGACAGACAGGACAAACCTGCCAAGATGTCACCATTCCATCGTGCTTGTCCAACTTCACGTGATGAGCTACAGTTCCTGCAAGACCTCTATGTACCGCCTCCAATGTCTCCTTTGCACGAGGAGGACAGACAGGAAAAACCTGCCAAGATTTCACCATTCCATCGTGCTTGTCCAAATTCACGTGATGACCTCCAGTTCCTGCAAGACATTTATGTACCGCCTCCAATGTCTCCTTTACACGAGGACAGACAGGAAAAACCTGCCAAGATTTCACCATCCCATCGTGCTTGTCCAACAACACGAGATGACCTACAGTTCCTGCAAGACATTTATGTACCGCCTCCAATGTCTCCTTTGCACGAGGACAGACAGAAAAAACCTGCCAAGATTTCACCATCCCTTCGTGCTTGTCCAACTTCACGAGATGACCTACAGTTCCTGCAAGACCTCTATGTACCGCCTCCAATGTCTCCTTTGCACGAGGAGGACAGACAGGAAAAACCTGCCATGATTTCACCATCCATCGTGCTTGTCCAACTTCACGTGATGAGCTACAGTTCCTGAAAGACCTCCATGTACCGCCTCCAATGTCTCCTTTGCACGAGGAGGACAGACAGGAAAAACCTGCCAAGAATTCACCATTCCATCGTGCTTGTCCAAATTCACGTGATGACCTCCAGTTCCTGCAAGACATTTATGTACCGCCTCCAATGTCTCCTTTACACGAGGACAGACAGGAAAAACCTGCCAAGATTTCACCATCCCATCGTGCTTGTCCAACTTCACGAGATGACCTACAGTTCCTGCAAGACATTTATGTACCGCCTCCAATGTCTCCTTTGCAAGAGGAGGAGACAGGAAAAACCTGCCAAGATTTCACCATCCTATCGTGCTTGTCCAAATTCACGAGATGACCTACAGTTCCTGCAAGACCTCTATGTACCGCCTCCAATGTCTCCTCTGCAAGAGGAGGAGAGGCAGGAAAAACCTGCCAAGATTTCACCATCCCATTGTGCTTGTCCAACTTCACGTGATGACCTACAGTTCCTGAAAGACCTCTATGTACCGCCTCCAATGTCTCCTTTACACGAGGACAGAAAGGAAAATCCTGCCAAGGTTTCACCATCCATCGGGCTTGTCCACCTTCACGTGATGACCTACAGTTCCTGCAAGACATTTATGTACCGCCTCCAATGTCTCCTTTGCACGAGGAGGACAAACAGGAAAACCTGCCAAGATTTCACCATTCCATCGTGCTTGTCCAACTTCACGTGATGACCTACAGTTCCTGCAAGACATTTATGTACCGCCTCCAATGTCTCCTTTACACGAGGACAGACAGGAAAAACCTGCCAAGATTTCACCATTCCTTCGTGCTTGTCCAACTTCACGTGATGAGCTACAGTTCCTGAAAGACCTCTATGTACCGCCTCCAATGTCTCCTTTACACGAGGACAGACTGGAAAATGCTGCCAAGGTTTCTGCATCACATCGGGGTTGGCCACCTTCAAGTGATGACCTACAGTTTCTGCAAGACATTTATGTACCGCCTCCAATGTCTCCTTTGTACGATAGCGACAACCAGGAAAATCCTGCCAAGGTTTTACCATCCCATCGTGCTTGTCCAACTTCACGAGATGACCTACAGTTCCTGCAAGACCTTTATGTACCGCCTCCAATGTCTCCTCTGCAAGAGGAGGAGAGGCAGGAAAAACCTGCCAAGATTTCACCATCCCATTGTGCTTGTCCATCTTCACGTGATGAGCTACACTTCCTGCAAGACATTTATGTACCGCCTCCAATGTCTCCTTTGCAAGAGGAGGAGAGGCAGGAAAAACCTGCCAAGATTTCACCATCCCATCGTGCTTGTCCAACTTCACGTGATGAGCTACAGTTCCTGAAAGACCTCTATGTACCGCCTCCAATGTCACCTTTACTCGCGGACAGACAGGAAAAACCTGCCAAGATTTCACCAACCCATCGTGTTTGTCCAACTTTTCGAGATGACCTACAGTTCCTGCAAGACATTTATGTACGGCCTCCAATGTCTCCTTTGTACGATGGGGACAGACAGGAAAATCCTGCCAAGATTTCTGCATCTCATTGGGGTTTGCCCCCTTCAAGTGATGACCTACAGTTCCTGCAAGCCCTCTATGTACCCCCTCCAATGTCTTCTTTGCACGATGAATACGAACAGGCAATTCCTGCCAAGTGTTTAACTGGTCAGAGTGTAAGGTCTCCTACAAAGTTTGATTACATACAGTTTCTGGAAGATCTCTGTGCATCGCCACCTATCTTTATATTGCACGAGGATGACAGACAAGAAATTCCTACCAGGTGTTCTACTGGCCAAAGTGTAAAGTCTCCTGTTCGAATTGATAACATGCAGTTCACTGAAGATAACTGTTCACCCCCACCCATCTTTCCTGTACACGAGGACGATAGACAGGTAATTCCTGCCCAGTGTTCAACAAGCAATAGTGTTAGATCTCCTACAGGGATTGATGTCCTGCAGTTCTTGGAAGATCTCTGTGCAACGCCACCCTTCTGTCCCGTACAAGAGGAAGACAGCCAGTTAATTCCTGAGAAGTGTTTACCTGAGATATTTTCACTTGGCCCATGTATGCCATCTTCTTCAGGGAATGATGACCTGGTGGTAAAGCCTCCCTTCTCCACTTTATACTATGGCATTGAGCGCCGGACTCCTGTACCGGATAAGTCTCCCCAGCAACCTTCAGCCAACCGACATGTGGAATATTTTGTCACCAAGAAGGATCCATATAATGAAAAATCACTGAAATACATTTTCATCAGGAAGGAACTAGTCAGTCATCGGCATGACCACTTCTCAATCAATGAGCGCGAACAACCTCAACTCCTCAGTTAGCAAACTTTCTTGAGGTAGATTGATCATGAGAAATGTTCGTTTGGAGAACGTGTTTCGTCCCGTTTAGTGACTGGTGATTTGCTGGTCCTGTTCGGCCTGCATGCCAGTGTAGAACTAGCATATTCGGATGACGTTCCTGACCAAGCATGTTAGTTTCATTTTAGTGCCATATATTGTACATAATCTGTTATTGTAAAAATTCGTTGTATAATTTTGGAAAACCCAATTATTTTTAATAAATTTTTTAATAAATTTGACATTTTGTTTTGTTCTACCTATGATCTCTGTTATTCATATAAATGCTACACAATAAAAATAGAAATGATGAGTTCACAAAGTTTCATATATTTTAACTTTCTGGGATGGATAAGTTGGGACCCTTTGTCAACACAGAATTATTAGCCCATTGGGCATGGAAACTATAAGGATGGCAATGGCAGAGATGCAAAAACCATCCCTCTCATTATAAAACTCAGTCAGAAAAGTTTTAATAACTATATTCCATTTCTAGAATACAAGATAACTTATATATATATATAAATAAATATATATATATATATATATATATATATATATATATATATATATATATATATATATATATATATATATATATATATATATATATATATATATATATATATATATATATATATATATATATATATATATATATATATATATATATATATATATATATATATATATATATATATATATATCATCGGCATGATGATATAATTAATTATAAAATTATATCATTAATTTATTATATATATTACAATATCCCAAAATAAAAAAATTAAAAAGAATCATAATACAAACATTGGATTTTGAACTGGGGAAAAGATTTTCTACTGCTTCGGCTTACAAATACAACCCCACCAAGTGAAAGAGGAACGATACCATGAGATCCAGCAGATACCACGAGATCATGAAGACGAATTGTATTGGCAATTATCGATTTATGTAACTTTCCCACAATAGACGTTAGGCTAATTGGCCGGTAGTTTGATGCAAGTGATCTATCTCCTTTCTTAAAAATTAGTACCACATTAGCAACCTTCCATTACTCTGGTACCCTGTTTGACTCTATTGATTTAATAAATATGGTAGACAGTGGCTCGCAAATCTCCTCTTTGCATTCTTTAAGTATCCTGACAAACACTTCATCCGGTCCAGGGGATTTGTTTGGTTTGAGTTTTACTATTTGTTTAATTACATCCTCCCTGGAAACCGCTAAACTAGTCAACCTGTCCTCGTCCCCCATCCGCATAGATTTGTTCGGCTGAAGGCATATTGTTAAGTTCCTCTTTGGTAAGTACATAGATAAAATACTGATTAAAAATACTACTCATCTCTTCGTCATTATCCGTTATCTGACCTTTCTCAGTTTTAAATGGACCTATCCTTTCAACAATCCTTGTTCGGTATTACTGAAAAACCCTTTTGGATTTGTCTTTGCTTGCCCTACTACGCGAACTTCATAATTTCTTTTTGCCCTTCTTATCTCTTCTTTTAACATTTCTAACTAGTTGTACGAATTCCTGTTCTAAACAGACTTTCCCACTCTTAATCCTTTTGTACCACACCCTTTTTTTACCACTAAAACTCTTCAGTTCCTTTGTTATCCATTTGTGGGTCATTAGTATTTGATCTATTCAATTTGTATGGTATAGTGCGTTCCTGTGCTTTGTTTAGAATATCATTAAATGTTATATTTTGAATCCACATAAGTCCCTTTTTACGTCACGTATCGCTGGGTTCACGTCTCATTCCAAGACCGGCCCATCCCCCATGCCCAAGACTTTCCAATCTGTTTGACCCAAAAAATTTCTTAGGCTATTAAAATCAGCTTTTCGAAATCCTTTCACTTTAACTGAATTTTCTCCTACAGATCTATTTCATTCTATGCTAAATCTGATTTCTTTTTGATTACTATTCCCTAGCTCACTCCCTATTTCGATTTCATTAATTTGTGTTTCTCTGTTAGTTAACACCAAATCTAAAATATTATTTTTCCGCATTGGATCCTTCATGTGTTGCGTAAGAAAGCAATCGTCAATTAATTCTAAAAAAATCTCCTGCTTCATTATTCCCTGTTCTGTTAAACCAATTTAGTCCAATAAAATTAAAGTCACCCATGACACAAATAATGCTAGACCTAGATGCTCTAGATATTTTATCCCAAAGGTGCTTTGCTTCCATCCTGTCTAAGTTCGGTGGCCTGTATAGAACTCCTATTATTAAATTATTTTATTTTTAGTTTAATTCTAGCCAATTAGTTTCTGTGTGGCTCAGTTTTGATTCCCTCTTTGAGACTACATTTCAAATTTTCCCAAACATATATGGGTTCTCACTCTCCTCGTCTAATTTTTGTATAAGTGTTTCCAACCCGTCCTCGCAAATTCGTATAGTCAATATTGACTTATTAAATACGTGCATAGGTGACATACTAAACATAATAGTTTACCTTGAAAAGCTTCATAGAAGACACCGACCTTACCTAACCTTGTTAGTATATTAAGATAAGCATCTTATAGCTTCGTAATTACAATTGTTACTTAACCTATTATAGGTATAGGTTAAGTAATAATTGTAATTAGTATGTTAAGATAAGCGTCTTATACCTTCGTAATTACAATTGTTACTTAACCTATTACAGGTATAGGTTAAGTAATAATTGTAATTACGAAGCAATAAGATGCTTATCTTAACATACTAACAACGTTAGGTAAGGTCGGTGTTTTCTATGAAGCTTTTCAATGTTAACTATTATGTTTAGTGTATCACCTATGCACTTATTTAATAAGTCAATATTGACTATACGAATTTGCGAGGACGGGTTGGTGTGAAATAGTTTATATCCATTTATTTGATATTCAGCAAATAGTTCTCTATTCTCTACAATCATCCACGTTTCGGTTAGTGCAATAATATCTATTTTTCTGTGATACAAGTGCATTTAAATCGTTTATTTTGTTTCTTAGACTCCTGCTGTTCGTGTAATATACTCAAAGTGTATTATTATTTTGTTGCCCAACTCCTTAAAATGTTTAATAAAAGTACTACTCACTCCTTCGTCATAATCCAATATCTGACCTATCTCTGTTTTTAATGGAACTATTCTTTCTTTAATCTTTGTTAGATATAACAGGAAAAACTTTAAGATTTGACTTTGCCCTCCCTGCTATGCGAACTTCATAGATTCTGATTGCCCTCCTTATCTCTTTTTTTTTACATTTAAACCAGATGAATGAATTC
Organism: Procambarus virginalis; assembly: GCA_020271785.1. Lineage (NCBI taxonomy): Eukaryota > Metazoa > Arthropoda > Malacostraca > Decapoda > Cambaridae > Procambarus > Procambarus virginalis. Next base: position 13,866 of record WNGS01101554.1, read on the forward strand.
TTGTTAAGTGACGTCCACATTCTTATTCAACTTATATCAAGATCTCTTTCTACCTATAAGGTTCTTCAGATTCTTTGTTATCCATTTCGGGTCATTGGTATTCGATCTGTTAAATTTGTATGATACTACGTTCCTTTGATTTGCTTAGAATATTTTAAATAAGTTGTGTTTGGAATCGAAAGGGATCTAGGAGTTATGATTAGTAAGAATTTAAACCAAAAAGCAACACATAAATGTTCGTAATAAGGCAAATAGGACACTGGAATTTATTAATCGAAACGTTACTAATAAGACACCTGGTGTTGTTTATCAGCTTTATCTTGATCTGGTTAGGCACCATTTAGATTATGCAGTTCAGTTTTGGTCGTTGTACTGTAGAATGGATAAAAATTCACTAGAACGCGTCCAGCGTATGATGACAAAGTTAATCCTCCAAATTAGAAATGTAATATGAAGCAAGATTGACAAAAGATAAGTTACATTCTCTAGAAAGACGAAGAACTAAGGATGTCATGATAACGGTGTATAAATGGATGAATGAACATAACAAAGGGAATATTAATAGGGTATTAAAATTATTAATACAAGAGAGAACACGAAATAATGGGTATAAATTGGATAAGGTTAGATTTAGGAAAGACCTGGGTAAATACTGGTTTGGTAGTTGTTGAGTTGTGCAACTAATTACCACGTAACATATTAGAAGAAGGATCCCTTGATTGTTTCAAGCAGTATTTAGACATATATATGAATGATATTGGGTGCTTATAAATAGGAACTGCCTCGTGTTGGCAGCGCCCAATAAGACCTATGCAGTTATCTTTATTCTTATGTTAAGATTTAGGAAACACCTGGGTAAACCTGATTCGGTAACAGGGTGTTTGATTTGTTGAGCCAATAACCGAGTAACGTTGTGGAGATGCCTTCTACAGTTACCTTGTTCTTATGTTCTTATGTTCTAGATAGGTTGATTATAAATAGGAGTTGCCTCCTATGGGCCAATAGGCTTTCTGCAGTTGCCATTATTCTTATGTTCTTAAGTTTTATTTATATTCTCTAGAAAGGCGGGTAATTATGGGGTGACATGATAGAGGTGTACAAGTGAATGATTGTATATAACAAAGGGGATTGGTTATAAATAGGAGCTGCCTCGTATGGGCCAATTGGCTTTGTGCTGTTGCTTTTATTCTTATGTTCCTAAGCTATAATTATATTCTCTAAAACGGCGGAGAATTAGAGGGTGACATGATAGAGGTGTACAAGTGAATGAATGTATATAACAAAGGGGATATTAAAAGGGTAATAAAAGTATCAACACTAAACAAAACACGAAACAATAGTTATAAAGTGGATAAGTTCCGATTTAGTTAAAATCTTGGTAAATACTGGTTCGGTAACAGGGTTGTTGATTTGTTGAACCAATTACCGCGTAACATAATAGAAGTAGGATCCCTTGATAGTTTCCTGCATAAGTTAGATATATATATGAATGATATTAGGTGAATATAAATAGGAACTTCCTTGTTTGGAACAATAGGCGTTCTGCTGTTACCGTCATTCGTATATACTTATGAATGGAACTTCAGAGTGAGGTGACAGTGGATTCCATCTGGTGAGGTGGTAAGTCTCTGTATAAAACGATCCCAGCTCGATGCCCACCATCCAGTCTCCTGCCTGAGTCTCGTAAGGATGGAAGCTAAAGTGAAGCACAACAGCGGTTCAATTATTCGAGGTTGTGGCGCTGCAAACAAGTCGCGTGTTCACAAGGAACGGAAGATGAGGTTCAACTTCTCCCACTCCAAAATCGACGCTTTAACAGATGTCGACATTTGTCACGAGAAGAATCTGAATTGGAAAGATAACAAAGGTTGCATTCTGAAGTATGAGAAGCTTGAACGGATTGGAAGGAGTGCACTAGATCGTCTCATGAAGTTTAAAACACCGTCTACTTCATTGAATATGCTACCCGTTCAAAGCCTGTATGTTCCTTCTTCAGTGAACAATATGGTGTTTCAGCAAGGCCTGTATAACCCGCCTCTTATCTCAACTGTGGAAGAGGGCGACGCCGAGATGTGTTACGAGAGCTTGGAACGGAAAGGACGGAAAGCTGTTGATCGCCTCATGAACTTTACAAATGTAAAAAATTTGCAAAAGAGGCACACTTCCCTGCAGACCTCCGTGCTCCTGTATCCTTCAAATAATATGTTGCCGCAAAGCCAGCATGTTCAGTTAAATTCAGGCAATGATGACCTGCAGTTCCTGCAAGACCTCTATATACCACCTGCAATGTCTCCTTTGCACGAGGAGTTCAGACAGGAAAAACCTGCCAAGATTTCACCATCCCATCGTGCTTGTCCAAATTCACGAGATGACCTACAGTTCCTGCAAGACCTCTATGTACCGCCTCCAATGTCTCCTTTACACGAGGACAGACAGGAAAAACCTGCCAAGATTTCACCATCCCATCGTGCTTGTCCAACTTCACGAGATGACCTACAGTTCCTGCAAGACATTTATGTACCGCCTCCAATGTCTCCTTTGCACGAGGACAGACAGGAAAAACCTGCCAAGGTTTCACCATCCCATCGTGCTTGTCCAACTTCACGAGATGACCTACAGTTCCTGCAAGACATTTATGTACCGCCTCCAATGTCTCCTTTGCACGAGGACAGACAGGAAAAACCTGCCAAGATTTCACCATCCCATCGTGCTTGTCCAACTTCACGAGATGACCTACAGTTCCTGCAAGACCTCTATGTACCGCCTCCAATGTCTCCTTTGCACGAGGACAGACAGGAAAAACCTGCCAAGATTTCACCATCCCATCGTGCTTGTCCAACTTCACGAGATGACCTACAGTTCCTGCAAGACATTTATGTACCGCCTCCAATGTCTCCTTTGCAAGAGGAGGACAGACAGGAAAAACCTGCCAAGATTTCACCATCCCATCGTGCTTGTCCAACTTCACGAGATGACCTACAGTTCCTGCAAGACCTTTATGTACCGCCTCCAATGTCTCCTTTGCACGAGGAGGACAGACAGGAAAAACCTGCCAAGATTTCACCATCCCATCGTGCTTGTCCAACTTCACGTGATGACCTACAGTTCCTGCAAGACATTTATGTACCGCCTCCAATGTCTCCTTTACACGAGGACAGACAGGAAAAACCTGCCAAGATTTCACCATCCCATCGTGCTTGTCCAACTTCACGAGATGACCTACAGTTCCTGCAAGACATTTATGTACCGCCTCCAATGTCTCCTTTGCACGAGGACAGACAGGAAAAACCTGCCAAGATTTCACCATCCCATCGTGCTTGTCCAACTTCACGAGATGACCTACAGTTCCTGCAAGACATTTATGTACCGCCTCCAATGTCTCCTTTGCACGAGGAGGACAGACAGGAAAACCTGCCAAGATTTCACCATCCCATCGTGCTTGTCCAACTTCACGTGATGACCTACAGTTCCTGCAAGACATTTATGTACCGCCTCCAATGTCTCCTTTACACGAGGACAGACAGGAAAAACCTGCCAAGATTTCACCATCCCATCGTGCTTGTCCAACTTCACGTGATGACCTACAGTTCCTGCAAGACCTTTATGTACCGCCTCCAATGTCTCCTTTGCACACGAGGACAGACAGGAAAAACCTGCCAAGATTTCACCATCCCATCGTGCTTGTCCAACTTCACGTGATGACCTACAGTTCCTGCAAGACATTTATGTACCGCCTCCAATGTCTCCTTTGCACGAGGACAGACAGGAAAAACCTGCCAAGATTTCACCATCCCATCGTGCTTGTCCAACTTCACGTGATGACCTACAGTTCCTGCAAGACATTTATGTACCGCCTCCAATGTCTCCTTTGCACGAGGACAGACAGGAAAACCTGCCAAGATTTCACCATCCCATCGTGCTTGTCCAACTTCACGAGATGACCTACAGTTCCTGCAAGACATTTATGTACCGCCTCCAATGTCTCCTTTGCACGAGGAGGACAGACAGGAAAAACCTGCCAAGATTTCACCATCCCATCGTGCTTGTCCAAATTCACGAGATGACCTACAGTTCCTGCAAGACCTCTATGTACCGCCTCCAATGTCTCCTTTGCAAGAGGAGGACAGACAGGAAAAACCTGCCAAGATTTCACCATCCCATCGTGCTTGTCCAACTTCACGTGATGACCTACAGTTCCTGCAAGACATTTATGTACCGCCTCCAATGTCTCCTTTGCAAGAGGAGGAGAGGCAGGAAAAACCTGCCAAGATTTCACCATCCCATCGTGCTTGTCCAACTTCACGTGATGAGCTACAGTTCCTGAAAGACCTCTATGTACCGCCTCCAATGTCTCCTTTGCACGATAGCGACAGCCAGGAAAATCCTGCCAAGGTTTCACCATCCCGTCGTGCATGTCCAACTTCAAGAGATGACCTACAGTTCCTGCAAGACATTTATGTACCGCCTCCAATGTCTCCTCTGCAAGAGGAGGAGAGGCAGGAAAAACCTGCCAAGATTTCACCATCCCATTGTGCTTGTCCATCTTCACGTGATGAGCTACACTTCCTGCAAGACATTTATGTACCGCCTCCAATGTCTCCTTTGCAAGAGGAGGAGAGACAGGAAAAACCTGCCAAGATTTCAACCTCCCATCGTGCTTGTCCAACTTCACGTGATGAGCTACAGTTCCTGAAAGACCTCTATGTACCGCCTCCAATGTCACCTTTACTCGCGGACAGACAGGAAAAACCTGCCAAGATTTCACCAACCCATCGTGTTTGTCCAACTTTTCGAGATGACCTACAGTTCCTGCAAGACATTTATGTACGGCCTCCAATGTCTCCTTTGTACGATGGGGACAGACAGGAAAATCCTGCCAAGATTTCTGCATCTCATTGGGGTTTGCCCCCTTCAAGTGATGACCTACAGTTCCTGCAAGCCCTCTATGTACCCCCTCCAATGTCTCCTTTGCACGATGAATACGAACAGGCAATTCCTGCCAAGTGTTTAACTGGTCAGAGTGTAAGGTCTCCTACAAAGTTTGATTACATACAGTTTCTGGAAGATCTCTGTGCATCGCCACCTATCTTTATATTGCACGAGGATGACAGACAAGAAATTCCTACCAGGTGTTCTACTGGCCAAAGTGTAAAGTCTCCTGTTCGAATTGATAACATGCAGTTCACTGAAGATAACTGTTCACCCCCACCCATCTTTCCTGTACACGAGGACGATAGACAGGTAATTCCTGCCCAGTGTTCAACAAGCAATAGTGTTAGATCTCCTACAGGGATTGATGTCCTGCAGTTCTTGGAAGATCTCTGTGCAACGCCACCCTTCTGTCCCGTACAAGAGGAAGACAGCCAGTTAATTCCTGAGAAGTGTTTACCTGAGATATTTTCACTTGGCCCATGTATGCCATCTTCTTCAGGGAATGATGACCTGGTGGTAAAGCCTCCCTTCTCCACTTTATACTATGGCATTGAGCGCCGGACTCCTGTACCGGATAAGTCTCCCCAGCAACCTTCAGCCAACCGACATGTGGAATATTTTGTCACCAAGAAGGATCCATATAATGAAAAATCACTGAAATACATTTTCATCAGGAAGGAACTAGTCAGTCATCGGCATGACCACTTCTCAATCAATGAGCGCGAACAACCTCAACTCCTCAGTTAGCAAACTTTCTTGAGGTAGATTGATCATGAGAAATGTTCATTTGGAGAACGTGTTTCGTCCCGTTTAGTGACTGGTGATTTGCTGGTCCTGTTCGGCCTGCATGCCAGTGTAGAACTAGCATATTCGGATGACGTTCCTGACCAAGCATGTTAGTTTTATTTTAGTGTCATATATTGTACATAATCTGTTATTGTAAAAATTCGTTGTATAATTTTGGAAAACCCAATTATTTTTAATAAATTTTTTAATAAATTTGACATTTTGTTTGTTCTACCTATGATCTCTGTTATTCATATAAATGCTACACAATAAAAATAGAAATGATGGGTTCACAAAGTTTCATATATTTTAACTTTCTGGGATGGATAAGTTGGGACCCTTTGTCAACACAGAATTATTAGCCCATTGGGCATGGAAACTATAAGGATGGCAATGGCAGAGATGCAAAAACCATCCCTCTCATTATAAAACTCAGTCAGAGAAGTTTTAATAACTATATTCCATTTGTAGAATACAAGATAACTTATATATAAATATATAAATAAATATATATATATATATATATATATATATATATATATATATATATATATATATATATATATATATATATATCTTATATATATATATATATACCACCACCTTGCTGAAACCACCACCTTCGGCCACCTTGCTGAAACCTCACCAGCTCTGGGTTTGGATTCCCCTAGGTTGTGAAGCTGCAGCACGCACGCAGCGCGGGCTTACATTGGATCTCTCGGCCAGAAGGCACTAGTAATCTTGACTCAAAAATGCTTTCAATCAGTCAGACGAGACGCTGTCCTCAGGGCTGTACACAACCATTTCCGTCCCCTTTACCCGTTCATCCGAGATCGTGCTACAGTGGGGGACTCTAGCTCCTTTTTGGGGAGCATGAAATAAACTCTTGAAGGGTCCAACAAGGTGACCCCTTAGCACCCCTCCTTTTCTGCCTTGTGGTTGTAAAAACTCCAGGCAGTATATCTCCTTTTAATTGACTTCAATAAATTAAAGTTTATCTTATTTTT
>WNGS01101555.1:0-16373 GCA_020271785.1 Procambarus virginalis
AGACTAGCTCTGAACGCCAACGTGAATTTTACCATTTCCATTGCATTATTGCATAAAGGTTGCATGAGAGTTGCGCCGTAACAACATAAACTGGATATTAGGATGAAGTCATAGAGACAGCTTTCAACAACCACGCAGACAGGTCAGCTGGTGTTTGGAAGACAATGAGGCTCCGCACTGCCAGGTCACGCTGATGCCATGGTTAACTCGGGGAGCAGAACTGAGGCGCTGTAATGAACTCCCTCGTGAAATGCAGATTTTAATGGAACATAAAGAAAAGGATGTGCATTAACTGAAAGGTAATGAAGGGTTTCAAGATCTAACTTTCATGGTGCATATCACAGAACACCATAACTTACCTGAACACAAAGATGCAAGAATGCAATAAATTACTGGTAGAGTTTTATGACCGTATTCGTGCCTTTGAGATGAAACACAGCCTTTTTGAAACGCACCTCGCAGACTCTTCACGCGTCCACAGTCTTCAGCCTTGACACCCCAGCTTATACCCCCCCCCCCCCCACCACACCCACAGTCTTCCCTGCCCCAAAAGCTAAATACCCCCCCCCCCACACGTCCACAGTCTTCAGCCTTGACACCCCAGCTTATACCCTCCTCCCCCACACGTCCACAGTCCTTCAGCCTTGACACCCGAGCTTATACCCCCTCCCCCACGTCCACAGTCTTCAGCCTTGACACCCCTGCTTATACCCCCTCCCCACACGTCCACAGTCTTCAGCCTTGACACCCCAGCTTATACCCCCCCCCCACACGTCCACAGTCTTCAGCCTTGACACCCCTGCTTATACCCCCTCCCCACACGTCCACAGTCTTCAGCCTTGACACCCCTGCTTATACCCCCCCCCCCACACGTCCACAGTGTACAGCCTTGACACCCCAGCTTATACCCCCCCCACACGTCCACAGTCTTCAGCCTTGACACCCCAGCTTATACCCCCCCCCCCCCACACGTCCACAGTCTTCAGCCTTGACACCCCAGCTTATACCCCCCCCCCACACACACACGTCCACACAAAACTACTGTGGCAAGACTTCTAAGTTAAGGCACGAGTTAGCCGAAGATTTACCGGCTTGAAATACCTCGATTAACATCGCACAACTTTTCGGAAGCCATTCTCTATCGGTGTTAATAAATACCAGAATTTCTCCAGCTAGAAATAATTGAGATAAAATATGATTGAGTTTTTAGGAAAAATAAAGTGATAATGCTGGTGTGTGGTGTGTGTGTTCACCTAGTTGTGCTTGCGGGGGTTGAGCTCTGCTCTTTCGCTTTCGGCCCGCCTCTCAACTGTCAATCAACTGTTTCTAACTACTACTACTATTTTCTTTTCACATCACACACACACGCACACACACCCCAGGAAGCAGCCCGTGACAGCTGACTAACTCCCAGGTACCTATTTACTGCTAGGTAACAGGGACATAGGGTGAAAGAAACTCTGCCCAAAGTTTCTCTCCGGCTCCGGGATCGAATCCCGGGACCACGATCACAATGTCCAGCGTGCTGTCCGCTCGGGCCGGCTGGCTGTGTGTGCTCACCTAGTTGTACTCACCTAGTTGTGCTTGCGGGGGTTGAGCTCTGGCATTTGGTCCCGCCTCTCAACCGTCAATCAACAGGTGTACAGGTTCCTGAGCCTATTGGGCTCTATCATATCTACACTTGAAACTGTGTATGGAGTCAGCCTCCACCACATAACTTCCTAATGCATCCATTTGTCCAACCACTCTGACACTAAAAAAGTTCTTTCTAATATCTCTGTGGCTCATTTGGGCACTCAGTTTCCACATGTGTCCCCTTGTGCGTGTGCCCCTTGTGTTAAATAACCTGTCTTTATTAACCCTTTGTGTGAGTGAATATCTTTATCAATATATATGTGTGTGTGTGTGTATATATATATATATATATATATATATATATATATATATATATATATATATATATATATATACTATATATATATATATATATATATATATATATATATATATATATATACTATATATATATATATATATATATATATATATATTATTTATTTATTTGTGTTTATAATTTCATGGTACAAGACAAGGGTGGCCGCCAAGCCAGACACCTGTAGTTACCACATCACCTTCGACATATTCACTTACTAAACCTTCAGAAATCCAGCTCAATAAACTATGCAAACGAGAATTATTGTCATAAAGTATAAACATAGAGTTATAACATAAAAGGGCTCTTTTGTAACGCTCAGTGACGAGGAGAGGTCATATCAGGTCAGGTCCAGTGAGAGAAAGTCGTATCAGATCAGGTCATGGAAGGAGAGGCTGTGGCATGTAAAAACAGAGGAAGATACCACGACTCTCTTATTAAAGAATAAGCTCTGGCTCCCACTAGGAGGACAATGGCTGTCGTGCGCGAGACATCAAGCTGGTCAGGACGCCATGCAAGACAAGTAGTTCAGAGGTGACGAGGGGCAAGACTTGACTGATTGAAGCATCTTGAATGGTAGCAAGAGGTGGGAAGATTTTACGGAACAGGAAACAATTAACAATGGAAATTACAATTGGTAGAAAATATCACAGTCTTCAAGAAAAACAGGTCATGAAAGTTCAAGAGAAAGGGTTGAAGAAAGTCCGAGAGAAAGGGGTTTAGGAAAATTGAGCAAGAAATGGCTTGAGATAAAGTGTGTGTGGTGATATACGTCGTGGGGTAATACCGGCACATGGCAGTTATACATCTCGCCTCTATAACCATTGGTGGATTCCGTCGCTAATTATCGGGCTATTCAGCCCGTGCCACCGCTTGGGTTTTAATCTCCATTAATCCGTCGCCATTATTCTGGTTACGAGTATTGACGGGGAGACAGCGAGTCGAGTGTTGACGGGAAGAGAGAGGGAATCGAGTGTAAGCATGGCAATTAATACCACAGGGCATAGCAAAAACTACCTTTTGCAGGCTAAACACCCGAAGCAACACATCACCGAGGCTCATAATGCAACACCTGAGGCAATACAACACCTTATGTGGCGCAACACCCACAAACATCGCCATTGCTCCTTTCTCCACAACTACCAACTCCTAGGCTTCGATTTGTATTTAAAATTACCCTTAACCCGTAGCGTGCTGAAGACGTGAAATGGCGGACGTCTGTGGCATAGAGTCCCCGGCTATCCTCGACCCTAAGCCCTGCTCCCAGGGCTCTCTCATACACTCCATTCCCGACCATTTCTTCCTTGACGAGTACAGTAAACAGGCGATCAATGATGATACATTAGGGGTATATAAATTAAACTCTGATGAATTACTCGATAATTTTTCAGGCCTCAGGGTTCATCCGGCGCTATCATTCAATGATTGCTGCGCTATAATTCTACATTGCTCTGCTATCATCCAGTGATTGCTTCACTATAACTCTGTGATTGCTCCACTATCATCCAATGATTGGTTTCCTATAATTTTGCGATTGCTCTGCTATCTATCACCGTGAATGCTTCGCTATCATTGATATTAATCTACCTTGGTAAGATAAGATAACATATTTATTCAGGTAAAGGTACATACATTGAAAATGAGTTACAAACATAATGTCGGATTAATAGATAAACCGAGTACATATATTGCCTGAAGCGACTAATACGCACAGCGTTTCGGGCAAGGTGTGGGAAAAAACTTAGACTAAACTTTATTAATTGAGATCAAAAGCATAAATTGAATTGTAAAAAGAGAAAAAAAAAGAGTGACGAGGCTACTGCCGAAGGAACAAATATGACACATAATACTGGTGATGTTTCTTGTTTTAATACAGATTTAAAAGTAATTTTTTTTATAAGATTTAAGCTATGTGAAACCTGACTAGAGAAGGTCTGACAAAGGAAGAGAGGCAGAGCATAAAGGGAAATGAATATTAGGTCATTTGGGCACCGTGAGACGTGACCCAACCCTCTGACCTTTAAACTGTTGTGATGCAGATTTATGACTTTGAGTTTTTTAATACTTAGTAGGTAACGAACTTTTTGTTAATAGATTTTCACTTTTAATTTTCTGTTAACCACACACGAAACGTTGAGCTCTCTTTATTTATCTCGGAGCGTATGCGTAAGCAGGCAACATAGGAGACTCAAGATTATATACAGACAGGCAACATAGGAGACTCAAGATTATATACAGACAGGCAACATAGGGACTCAAGATTATATACAGACAGGCAACATGGACACTGAGCTTATGTTGGAGCAAGTTACAGAGAAGCAACTATGGTCTTCACCTATGGGTTCCATGCTGACACCTTTGTAAACACTACAGATGTAGGGTTGTTTACAGATTCAAATTTACATAATTTATCACATAAATGATTATTAAATTGCAAGTACAATTACTTGAAAATTAGTGCTTAACTACCTAGTGATATGTACAAGTATGTACTTGAACTCAGACCTGGTGAGAGTATATAGTGTGTCTTGTCGGGGACGGAAGCCTGTGCATATACGTCAGGCTTGCATTGTACCCACAACTGCACCATAACACATACACAAACAAACGACACATACACATATGTCAACCCATGGTGGACAGGCCACCGAACTTTCGATCCTCCTCTCTCTCTACACCCGCATCCTCTTCCTGAATTTCATCTCCCCATCCCTCTACCCCCCCCCCCCATCCTTTCCAAGCCCTTTGGACATCAAGCTGAAGCTGTGCATATACGTCAGGCTTGCATTAAAGACCCCTAAGCCTGAACTACTTTTTTTTTGCATGGATATTCCTGCACGGGCCCTATGGCTGGCCCACTAAGTGTTACTTCTTTCTGTTTTACTTAGGTTGAGTATGAGCATTTATGACTCGTATGGTCGCTTCAGTATGATTATGCCCAATGTGTTTAACAACTTTTGCTCTGTTGAATCTAAATTGAAATCTTATTGGGTTTGTAACTGTGCACTGTGTTAGATAATGTTCCAGTGGTGTGTCGGGCATTTCTCCACAGTGCTGCCATTTCCTTTCATCTTCTGGGACCTGTAAGCCTATTTCCTATGCACATGGGTATCCAAGCCTGATGCGATGTAAGTGTACTTCTGTTGTTCTACTGCTCCCTTTCATCAAAATAAATGGTTCGTAGTTGGTTGAATTCTTGTACCAACCCGCAGATCCTGATGTTGCAACTGCTGTGTTGTGGTCACTGTACATCTTCTCCAGTGCTCTATTTCTAATTGCTTTCTTAATCTGTTGTAGACTCTGTGGTATGCAAATGTCTACAATTCTTTTCTCAGTTGCAAGTTTTGCAGCTTCGTCTGCAATGTTATTTCCTATTATTCCCACATGACTTGGCACCCAATTCCTGAACTACTGACCTTCCCCAAGGATGCAACACCACAACACTTAACTAACTTCCGGGTACCAGTTTTAATGTTAGGTGAACAGGAATATTAGGTGCAAGGAATTAGGTTCGAATCCCTGTCCCGTCAGGAAATCGAACCCAGGATTCTCGATTGTGAGTTGAAAACCAAGGCTGGTGCCACTGTGTAAGCATTGCTTACACATTACTCATTGTGCTATTTGAAGGAAAAAACAAGAAAGCTTGCACTTTCTTGCAATCCAACCAATACATAAAATACATAATGTCATGTATGAATATGTACAATAAATACAATAAAATACATAATGTCATGTATGAATATGTACAATAAATACAATAAAATACATAATGTCATGAATATTCTCCATACATGACATATTGACTTCGATTATGACATTTTGACTTTCGATTATGACTTACCTGTAGTTGGTTTCGCGAGTACAACTCTCCAAGTCCAGCCTGAGCCCAGGCTTGTCTGGTGATGTCTTGTAACCTGAGGGTGTTGCCTGTAGTGGCCCGCAAGGCTCACACACCCACTACAATCTGGTTGATCTGGAACTTCCTGCAGAAATGTGTCGAAAACCTTCGCCGAGTGTTACTTAAGGCTCGAGTCACTATCCTCCTCGTTCTTTTCCGCCCATATTCTCCGTCGCACTTTGCTTACACAGTGGCACCAGTCTCATTATGCTTACACAGTGGCACCAGTCATTATGCTTACACTGTGGCACCAGTCTCATTATGCTTACACAGTGGCACCAGTCATTATGCTTACACAGTGGCACAAGTCATTATGCTTACACAGTGGCACCAGTCATTATGCTTACACTGTGGCACCAGTCATTATGCTTACACAGTGGCACTAGACTCATTATGGCACCAGTGGTACACTGTGGCATCAACCACTGTCTCACTATGTAGACACCATCTTCTTGAGGTTATCTTGAGATGATTTCGGGGCTTTAGTGCCCCCGCGGCCCGGTCCTCGACCAGGCCTCCACCCCCCAGGAAGCAGCCCGTGACAGCTGACTAACTCCCCAGGTACCTATTTACTGCTAGGTAACAGGGACATCAGGGTGAAAGAAACTCTGCCTATCGTTTCTCGCCGGCGCCCGGGATCGAACCCGGGACCACAGGATCACGCGTCCAGTGTTCTGTCCGCTCAGCCACCGGCTCCCTTTCCATGGCATCAATCACTGTTCTACTCTGCTGACACAGTACTATGATGGCTCCGTACCCCACAGTGGTCATCCATGACCCCTCTATAATGTTCCCATACACGCCAATAATCACCCACGCACCCTTGTGTACGGTGCTTGCTTCGGGTCCTTTGTGTGACGCCTTGTTCACCGCTGCGGCCGCTCTCAACACTATTTTTAAGAGCTATTCAATTATCCTCCCCTTCACTGTTTGGCTCTATTATTCTTGTTTTATAATTATATTGATGGCGTTAATGATAATAGAAACCATAATTACCTTATCAAATTAATACATTGTAGGAAAATATTTTTAATAATGTGGATAAACTCATTCAAGGGGTGCTTGTTGCCTTGATCCGTGGCCGTACGTCCAACCTGTCAGTGGTTGGACGTACGGCCAGTCGTGGAGTACAGCCAGTGGTTGGCCGTACCAGTCGTGGAGTACAGCCAGTGGTTGGACGTACCAGTCGTGGAGTACAGCCAGTGGTTGGACGTACCAGTCCTGGAGCAACAGTCAGCGGTTGGACGTACCAGTCCTGGAGCAACAGTCAGTGGTTGGACGTACCAGTCCTGGAGCAACAGTCAGCTGTTGGACGTACCAGTCCTGGAGCAACAGTCCAACCCGTCCTCCAAACACCACGTCGCATTTTGACCAATAGTTTATCTTAGGCCAAAAATTGCCGTACAACAAAATAGAAGCGGCTCGCCACATTGACATAATGCCCCGTTGCTTGTCCGTGGGGCCTCTGGTTGGTTAGGTTAGGGTTAGGGCACCGTAGTACGTAGGGAACGTTGTGAACGCTCGCCAGAACGGCTTCTCAGTCAGAGGTCGTTTAGGGATGCCATTTCGTTCAAAAAATGTATCTATTACCTAACCAGAAACGTACGAACCCAAGCATCCCACCTAACCTATCGCAGCCGATGCATAGAATACGTCAATATAAATAAGTCGCATTTTGGACGGAGTGGTTGATTCCGTAAACAAAATCTAGGCATCGGGTGATGGGACGGGATGCTGGGCCAGCATCCCCGAGAGTGAAGGGGGGGGGAGGGATGAGAGGGGAGACTATCACATCATCGTCAAGTCAATATTACCAAGCATTCCAGCCTGGTGAAGGATGGGTAATAATCCTGTTAATTGGAATCTGGATCAACATTATTATGACGGTCTAGTCATGTGTGATTAATTGGCTGATAATCTAGAAAGTCAGTATTTATTATCCTCGAGACGAACATACCTAATACGAGAGAATAAAAAGAAACATGAAAGTATTTAAACCAAATTGTACATTATATATATTAATTTAAGCTCATATATATAAGAGCATTGAGCGCATTTTATCTGATCAGCGAGGCCCTTTGTGTTGATTATACTTAACACCAAGGCTCTTGCAAGGTCCTTGGCCTTGCAAGATATTAATCCAAATTTTCTGTTTTGATGCAAACACGGAAGCCTATGATTGTGAATTTAACAGTTAATGGAAGTAACTAACAACCCGGGGTGATCTCGCCTCCCACCCTCCAAACACACTCAAAGACTCAAGGCTCAGTAGCGTACACCACGGGCTCACCATAGCCCGTGCTGTTTGGAACTTTTTGTTCCAGGTTGCGAATCTTAAACAACATCAGTAGCGTAATAGGCTAAGTCGGCGGTTCTCAACAGATGACTGCGAGTTCAAGTCCAGAGGCAGGACAGAAGCGCTTGGGCTACGTTTCCTTTCACCTGATGGCTATGTTCACCTAGCAGTAATTAGGTACTTGGGAGTTAGTCAGCTGTTGCGGGCCGCATCCTGGTGATGTGTGTGATAGATATGATATGATAGAGAAGGTACTACACCAGACAACCGACGGTTAGAAAGGCGGGGTCCAAGAACTAACAGCTCGATCCTGCAGTCACAAATAGTAAATAAAAATAACACACACACACACACACACGCACAGTCAACGGGCTCACCATAGCCCGTGCTACTTGGAACTTATTCCGAGTAGCTGAATCTATAACAACAACAACAAACACATACACACACACACACATACACACACACCACACACACACACACACACACACACACCACACACACACACACCCACACACACACACACACACACTCACACAACACACACACCACACACACACACACACACACAAACACACACACAACACACCACACACACACACACACACACACACACAACACACACACACCCACCACACTGAACACAGAAGAGTAAGGGGAGACATGATCACAACCTACAAAATCCTCAGGGGGAATCGACCGGGTAAACAAGGATAAACTATTCAACAGTGGTGGGACGCGAACAATGGGACACAGTTGGAAACTGAGTACCCACATGAGCCACAGAGACGTTAGAAGGAACTTTTTCAGTGTCAGAGTAGTTAACGGATGGAATGCATTAGGCAGTGATGTGGTGGAGGCTGACTCCATACACAGTTTCCAAATGTAGATATTATAGACCCCAGTAGGCTCAGGAATCTGTTACACCAGTTGATTGACAGTTGAGAGGCGGGAGCAAAGAGCCAANCAGTGTGGATAGGGGCAGCAAGACGGAGAGCGCCTGCAATACGGAGCTCCTGCGGATCAAGACGTGTGCCTGTCGCAGACATAGGGACTGCCAAAAGGAAGTCCCCTGCATGGGGAGCCTGCACAGCTGTGAGGCGGGCACGATCACTGGGGGTTGTTGCTGCCTCCAGCAACGCTGTGGCTTCTTTGTCTGCAATGGGGCTGTCCCAACTGGATTGTTTCTTGGCTTTCGGCATGGCTGGTCTGAGTGCTGGGTCTGCCATGGCAGCCCATTTCGTGTCGCATTCCGTGTAGTGGGGGTCCTGTATCCCCGCTACATCACTGAGGGTGTCAGGTAGAATTTCCTTAACCAGGTCATCTGATGCTGAGGAGGAAGACAGGAAGGCTGGGACAGCAATTTGGGTGGCAGTGCGGACACCCAAGCCACCGAGCCTAACAGGAAGAGTGGCTTGTTTCCACTGGCACTCGTTGAGGGAGAGATTAACAACTTTTTCCAGCATGGTCTTCAGTAAGAGGTCATACTCTTCAAGCTTTCGGTTGTCGTAAGATGGGGCGCACCTCAGAAAGTAGGTTAGCCTCGGAAGGGATAGGCATTTGGTGAGGAGATAAAAAGCATCGTGGGCATCGATGTCACCTATTCTGTCTTCCATCCTCCTAAGGTCTGCGATTTTCTTGTCAAGGATCTCCTCAATGGCATTAGACCCGAGGGGGGCTCCAAGGAGGGTGCTATATATATATATATATATATATATATATATATATTATATATATATATATATATTATATATATATATATATATATATATATATATATATATATATATATATATTTATTTTGGTGTATACTGGCAGCAGGTTTTCTTTTAAACATGTCTCATTGAATATGACTGCATATATATATATATATATATATATATATATATATATATATATATATATATATATATATATGACTGAAAACTCCACACCTCAGAAGTGACTTGAACCCAGACAGCCAGGAGCACAATGCAACTAGTGTACATGGTACCTTAACCACTCGACCAACTGTGTCCGTACAAAAAAAGATGGTACTCAATGACTCGAACCCAGACGCTGTCTGGGTTCGAGTCACTTCTGGGGTGTGGAGTTTTCAGTCGCATATATGCTTGGGGATCCATTCAAACTTGTTTGCATTTGTGTTGCTCACGTGGCCGCACAAAGTGAGGTGATTCGATGAAATAACTATGCCCAAGATTACCACCAAGTGCCGTCGGGACGGTGGGGAAATAGCTTCGGCTACCATTGTCTTTTGTACGGTCACGGTTGGTCGAGTGGTTAAGGCACCATGTACATCAGTTGCATTATATTCCTGGCTGTCTGGGTTCAAGTCACTTCTGGGGTGTGGAGTTTTCAGTTGCATATATGCTTGGGGACCATTCAAGTTTGTTTGTATATATATATATATATATATATATATATATATATATATATATATATATATATATATATATATATTGGCAGCAGTCTTCCTTGTAAACATAGGTTGTTGAATATGACCGAAAGGGTAAGATTAATAATTCTAACACGAATCTTCTGAATATTTCTTGTTTTTCTTCATTGTCGAGGGTAGATGAAAAATTAACTCTCCAAAGCTCATTTTCACACTTTATTTATGGTCTGACGCCTAGAAGCGTTTCGCAAGACTCTTCTTACATTTTCAAAGATGTAAAATGTAAGAAGTGTCTTGCGAAACGCTTCTAGGCGTCAGACCATAAATAAAGTGTGAAAATGAAGTTTAGAGAGTTAATTTTTCAAGTACCCTCGACAGTTAACAAAATCAAGAAATATTGAGAAGATTCGTGTTAGAATCATTGATCTTATCCTTTCAGTCATATCCAACAACATATATATATATATATATATATATATATATATATATATATATATATATATATATATATATACATATATATATATATATATATATATATATATATATATATATATATATATATATATATATATATATATATATATATATAATGAAATCGTGAAATTGGTAAAGAATGTTGAGTGTAATCATATTGTAGCAACATAATCCATCAACACTGTCATACCGCAAGCCAAAACCTAAGACGAAGTTTAATTATAAAACAAAAATTTTGTTAGTATGGCGGTGAACTCCACGCTTTTCCCGTAGGCGGTGGTGGACTCAACCTGTCCTCCTAAAGTTTACGAACGTCAAGAAACTATTGTACTCAAGTCATCTAACCTAACGTCCCAGGGGACCCGAAACAGAAAACAGTAGTGAGTCAATTTCGCGAGCCGGTACTATTTTCTAGTACGACGGTTTTTGGCCTTGAGTAAAGTATACGTAAAAATGCGACGTTCTATTAGGAGGACGGGTTGTGTGGATCTCATACCCATCCCGTGGGCTGTGGTGGACCTCATACCCATCCCGTGGGCTGTGGTGGACCTCATACCCATCCCGTGGGCTGTGGTGGACCTCATACCCATCCCGTGGAGTGTGGTGGACCACATACCCATCCCGTGGGCTGTGGTGGACCTCATACCCATCCCGTGGGCTGTGGTGGACCTCATACCCATCCCGTGGGCGGTGGTGGACCTCATACCCATCCCGTGGGCGGTGGTGGACCTCATACCCATCCCGTGGGCTGTGGTGGACCTCATACCCATCCCGTGGGCTGTGGTGGACCTCATACCCATCCCGTGGGCGGTGGTGGACCTCATACCCATCCCGTGGGCGGTGGTGGACCTCATACCCATCCCGTGGGCTGTGGTGGACCTCATACCCATCCCGTGGGCTGTGGTGGACCTCATACCCATCCCGTGGGCTGTGGTGGACCTCATACCCATCCCGTGGGCTGTGGTGGACCTCATACCCATCCCGTGGGCGGTGGTGTACCCCATACAGAACATTATGGCAATTTACAACTGCAGTGAGTCAGTTACACTGAATGTCTCGTTGGATAAAATAATCACTGAAGGCCTCAGCCTGGTTGACCAGTCCTGCAACCAGGCGGTGTGGTCAGAAACCGGGCCGCGTGGACGTTGGTTCCCGAAATCAACGCAAGGTAATGCTTCGTTCGTTAAAATGACTCATGCTATTCCGGTACCGAAAACTCGCTTAACGTAGCGAGATGATAATGAAAGCGACCCGCAGATGCGTGGGTGTACGAGGCCTTTTGTCTCGCAGAGCAGAACGAATAACGGCGCATCTTCAATCAAGACGAAGAATAATAGATGACAAAAAATTAGGGTAAGGTTAATCAAGCCAGAACAGAGAGACAACGGCAACTGCAGTAAGTTATAGTGAGGTCGATATAACCACACGATGACGTCCGGGAACTTTTATGCCGCGCTGTACAGAACAGACAAGACACCGAGGACCTCCCCCTTTCCCTTCCACTCATGCACGTCTTCTTCCCCCTTCTTCACCCATCCCATTAACTCCTTCCACTGCTATTCCCTCCCCTTCCTCTCTCACTACCACCATCTACTCACCGTAGAGGTGTAGGTATATATTTTCCATTAAATAATATGTCTGTTAAAATGATGAATACGTGCGCAAGGATGGAGGCCAGACGCTTGGGGCTAACCTCAGCAAGCGTCGTAGGGTGACTGGTGGTTCTTGGATCATTGGCAGGACACAAGGGTCCGGGGTCGGCCCCTATACACCCGCTCTTGGTTACAACTTACAACCTCGCTAAATAGCCCCATTAAGAATTATCCAGCATTTTATTTTCACATTACGAGTGTGTGGAAAGCCTCCAGAGCCCACACACCGCCTAGATGGCGCCCATTGGCGCCCTGAAAGTGAAGATGGCAGGTAATGAAAATAATGTGTAATGATGATGATTACAGTAGTGAGCATAGTGTGTGTAGCGGTTATAATGACAACTGTCGTGTGTAGTGTTAATGGCTTCAGCAATGAAGGGGTATAATGTACATAAGTGTAGATGGTTACAGTGATGAGTGTGTAGTGTAGATGGTTACAGTGATGAGTGTGTAGTGTAGATGGTTACAGTGATGAGTGTGTAGTGTAGATGGTTACAGTGATGAATGTGTGTGTAGTGTATATGGTTACAATGATAAGGTGTGTGTTTGTATAGTGTAGAGGGTTACAATGGGGTAACTGGACCACCACCACCCATAAGGGAGGGTATGGGGGTCCACCACCGTCCACGAGGTGGGTATATAGTCCCCCAGTGCTCCCGAGATATTGCTACACACCTCGGTAGCATGTTTTCGTCAAGCGGGCATGATGGGGCCCCCAGAGCTCGGCTTGTCAGAACAGATGTTGTGTGAGCTTGCAACTGCTCACAATTGCTCTGAGGGATGAACTACTTTCATTTGTTCAGGATACTCTTCTGACAAAGAGTTTAAAGTGTGTTTGAGACTACAGGAAGTGTGTTAGTCTGCCTGATGCTCAGGACGAGTGGAGTGTTTTCTCTTGTGTTGTATGTGACTGTCGAGTATGTTAAGTTGTTGAGACGTGTGTATGATGAGTGATATTTATATTTTAATATCAGGGATGTTAAGCAGTTTGTGCTGAGCATAGAGCAGTTCAATGCGATTTGTGAAAGGTTATTAATTTATTAATTTCTAGTGTTCTTGTAATTTCGGGTATTCTTGTTAGAAGTCTAGGTGGAAGATCAAAGACATCTGCAGTGTAGAATGTGAGGGGGTAGAGAAGACTAGTGTTAGAGATGAACACAAGATTTTTAAATTTTGCAAAGCACCGCGCGCATTGTGGATGATTTTTCCTGCAAGATGATCATTTAAAGCCTCACACTGACATTAACTGCACCGAGGAACTGTTGAGCAAACTTTAGTTACGGCTGTTCCACGACTGATGATATTGCTCCCGAGATATTGCTCCTGCGCCCGGCCAGCGTCATAAACATGTCTTCCTATTATTATGGGAAAGAGTGCTGGGTACGAGTTCTCTCGGTAAGGTGGTGGTTGAAGATCTTAATAATCATTTTATCAAAATTGGTGCAAAATAACCATTGTTTATGATGATTTGGAGAACGCTTTCAACCACTTGGACTGGACGGTAGAGCGACGGTCTCGTTTCTAGCATGTCTGCATTCAATCCCCTACCGTCTAAGTGATTGGGCACCAATCTTTTCCATCGTCCTAATCCAGATCTTTGTCTTCATACCCCTTTCAAGTAATATATCCATATCCATATAGTAATGGCTAAGCACTCTCTCATGATAATTATCTTACCTTGAAGAACGCTTGCCATCTGCCGTGTGAAACCGGTGGGGATCGCCCGTCACGGGAAGGTTCCGATAATATTGGTCATACAACTTTCTAAGCATTCACTAATGCTATTTATGCCCTTAACCTTCTCGGTAAGTTTTTGATAAATATCTATACCATTTCTGCAATAGTAGCAGCTACTTGGACATCCGTAACAAAATACTGTACAATCAGTATATTATCTTGTCTGCAGTAAACCTCAAACCAGAGACTTCTTGAAGGTCACTGCACAGCTTCTCTAGTCTTTCCATGTCTTTAACACATAAATATATCATCGACTTACCTGTTCTATAAGCTGGCTAGGTCATACTATCTTGAGTCCAGTAGCGTGCATATACTTCAAATGTAGAGGCAAAAAGGAGACCGTGGGGACCCCATTGCTACAACCTGCAGGTAGGGATTGCTTTCATGACACTAGAGGGAACCATATTAGCAACTTTACCATGGTACGTGCAAGCCCTGAGCTTGCATAATAGTTCTAGTTACCTTAGAAGGAAGAAGAGGAGGAGCACGAAGGGGAGGAAGAAGAGGAGAAGGAAGGGAAGAAGAGGAGGAGGATGCTGTTATTGGTACACGTGCTTAAGTACGATACTAGCAGTTCGCTCAACTAGGATGATGGTAAACAAAGCGTCCACGTCGAATGACGCAAGGATCGCTATGAGGTTCTCTAGCTTCCATTTCACGAATGAAATCGCAGTCAGACCTAAGGCAATAAGAAGCCGGAAGAGGAGATTTTATGGTTCAGTTTTGTGGGCAGTTTGTTGCGTTGAGCAGGGTCAGATATTTACCTGGAAACATTAGTGGTCTCATGTGGTTACTTTGGGGTTACTGGTATGGCTTTAAGGGATTATCTTGGGGGCTACCTGGTATGGCTTTAAGGGGTTATTTGGGGGTTACTGGTATGGCTTTAAGGGATTATCTTGGGGGTTACTAGTATGGCTTCAAGGGATTACTTTGGAGGTTACTGGTATGGCTTCAAGGGGTTACTTTGGAGGTTACTGGTATGGGCTTAAGGGTTATCTGGGGGCTACTGGTATGGCTTTAAGGGATTATCTGGGGGACCTGGTATGGCTTCAAGGGGGTTACTTTGGAGGTTACTGGTAGGCTTCAAGGGGTTACTTTGGAGTTACTGGTATGGTTCGGGGGTTACTTTGGAGGTTACTAGTATGGCTTCAAGGGGTACTTTGGAGGTTACTGGTATGGCTTCAAGGGGTTACTTTGGGGGTTACTGGTATGGCTTCAAGGGGTTACTTTGGGGGTTACTGGTATGGCTTCAAGGGTTACTTTGGGGTTACTGGTATGGCTTCAAGGGGTTACTTGGGGGTTACTGGTATGGCTTTCAAGGGGTTACTTTGGGGGTTACTGGTATGGCTTCAAGGGGTTACTTTGGGGTTACTGGTATGGCTTCAAGGGGTTACTTTGGGGTTACTGGTATGGCTTCAAGGGGTTACTTTGGGGTTACTGGTATGGCTTCAAGGGGTTACCTTGGGGGTTACCTGGAATGGATCAAGGGTTACTTTAGGGTTTACCTAGTATGGCTTCAAAGGGTTACTTTATAGGTTACCTGGTATGCATATTTCCTTGAATGTGTACTTCCTGAAAATGTTTCTCTCTTGACAGTTCGTTGAAGCATTATTGAACGGATTATCCAAATAAACAAGGGTTGCAACATTCAGTCCAGGGGTGTCAAATATGAGGCATGTGACCCGTCACCCATCTATATGTGGCCCGTCACTTATCTATATGTGGCCCGCGACCACCCAGCAGTTGCTTCAACCTCTCTACACCACACAGCTATAAGACATTTTTAAAATAATTCATACCTTTTGGCAAGTGACTGTTTTTGTCTGCGGTGTCCATTAAAAGTGGGGAATGATTCTTATAGATCCTGCAGCCAAGGATGTTTGTGGAGGTCAGTCCAGTAAACGTCAGTTATATGTGGTTCTATGAAGCTCGCGCGAGGAGTTTTGTCAACTCGAAGGAAATTACAAACGTTTACCGCATTTTTT
>WNGS01101559.1:0-21263 GCA_020271785.1 Procambarus virginalis
TATATGTGTGTGTGTGTATTTATATGTATGTGTATAAAGTACATATGGAAGCTGATCAGAATTGCATTTCACCTTGTAAATGCACATTCATGACACTTCGAACACTTTATGTAGGGCATACGGTAATCTGTGTATCTATGTATTTAGGTATGTAGGTTAGCTTAGCATTTTAAAAGTAACAAATGTTCCGAACCATAATGGAAACAGACCCAACTATGGGATGGGTTAACCCAAGTATCGCGTTTCAAAAGGGTCGCCCATGTTGGAAAAGACGAACGCCGAAAGAATATTGTTGAAAACATCTTGATGACTTATTAAACCAAAATTATTATTAATCAGAAGAAAGACAAAACGCGATCTATCTGAAAACGTCTACCAGACAAATATTTTAAGTAAACCGAAGATATTTGTAGTTGTATAAAAGGGGCAGTTTTCATCGCTCGTCGAGCTCGAAAACCGCAGCATTCATCTCAGAACCATGCCTATTTCACGCAGATTCCTTAATAAACGTAAGAGTTTTTATATGTCACAAGAAAGATAGAAATATAAGCTTCATTCTAAATACCTTACCATGGGCATTTTAATTTAAAGCGAAGATAGGTGTACTTTTATAATAGCCGAGCTCCGACCCCGGACAGATCGATCGACCGAGCAACTCTCTCTCAGAACAATGTATATTTCACGTGAATTCGTTAATAAACATATTGTTTTATATGTCTCAAGAAAGGCAGACATATAAGCTTCACTTTAAACACTTTACCATAGACATATTTAAAGTTCTAATGAAGATACATGTATTTTAAAAATTACGGAGCTCCGACCCCGTACAGACTGAACGACAGAGCAACTCTCTCTCAGATCAATGTTTATTTCACGTAAATTCGTTAATAAACACAAATGTTATACATGTCTTAAGCAAGATAGAAATATGAGCTTCATTTTAAATACATTACAATAGACATATTTA
The DNA here is from genome assembly GCA_020271785.1 of Procambarus virginalis. Lineage (NCBI taxonomy): Eukaryota > Metazoa > Arthropoda > Malacostraca > Decapoda > Cambaridae > Procambarus > Procambarus virginalis. Next base: position 968 of record WNGS01101559.1, read on the forward strand.
TAGCTCAAGTGAAGATATATGTTTTTATAGTAGCGCTCAGTAGCTTGTCGGGCATGGAGTGCAGACGCCTACACACTTGCCGATATATTGTATAATTAAAAAAGATACGCTAATAAAGCCTAAAGTCTTATATGCCTCCAGAAAGACCGAGATATGAACATTATTATGATTGCACCAAATGAAATATATCATGTTCGAGGACAAAGATATATCAATTTTAAATTAAGTTTCGACTCTTGCTCGGGCGAGAGAGATGGGGCGACTCTCGCCCCATCTATTGGAGATTCTGTCCACTAAAGACCCAAAGCTACTCAAACCCTCCTAGCATTATTTAAGTAATGAAGTAATATGGTATATTTACTCACTATAATGTGGGTGCTGAATGCAGAACATGAAAAACATATATTTACTCCAAACCAATATAATTTCATTATGAAATAAGTAAATAAGTAGCATCAAAGGAAGTCGACGGTCCAAGCGTCAATGTTGTGGAGCGACTTATCCAAGATATATCGTTGTTTGGAAAGTGTTTGTTGGCATATCCAGTTGTCGCACTTCTCTGCACAAATTATCACAAATTTAAATTATAATGTTAACAAGTAGAATACGTATTTTTAATAAAATCTAAATAACTAGCCAGAAAACATTTAACATTTATAAAAAATATATGTTTGGAAGTTAAATCGACTTCATAGGACAATAGTTTGTTATATATACTCGTTATTCGTTGACATGCGTTCGCTACTTAAACTACCATGTACTGTACTTATGTAAAATCTCCCATGTCTCTTCGCTCATCTCACCGAACCCTACAGGCTCTGTGATATATTGTTTAATTAATTGAGATTCACAAATAAAGCTTATAATTGTATATGTTATCAAAAAGGCAGAGCTTAGTTTAGTTCATTTATTATGCACCCATACCCATCCTATGGGCGATAGTGGAGTGTTACAGAGGCACATAATGGGCTCAGGGAATGAGCCCCACAATTCATATAGCCAAGCAAGTTATAATCTTGATAAGCTAGTTACAAAAGTCAATGCACATTGTCACATCAACAATGGGCTCGAGACCGACCACAAGTACAGTTTATAATTTAAGCAACTGACATATATGGAGGGCTATAGTGTCACAATTGATATGTTTATCCTACACATAACCCCCTCTCCCCCCATCCAATGGGCAGCGGTGGATAGGTTACAATCAAGTCGTTTTTTGCGTTTTATTCAGAGATTAGATCTTTTGGGTGAGGAAAGATATTCATATTTTAAAGAAGGCTTCTTGGCTGATGCTCTCCATTGATGGAAAATATACAACCTTTTGAAAATCAATGTTAGTTTGATCTAGATATTGTAATTAACGAAAGTATTTATGTCATCACAAAGGTAGAAATATAGGCTACATTTAAAATCCTTTGTCATAAATATAACTGAAGTGAAAACGAAGATATATGCGTTTTGATAGTTACTTGATGGCTAGCTCTGAGAGTGTGAAGCCCTGCACACCAGCCAATAAATGTATAATTAGTTTCCATATATTTTAATTAATCTTAAAAATCTATATGTCAGAAGAAAGAAGAGATGTAGCCGTTAATGTGACAACATTTAAAAATATATATCTCTTAAGTTAAATAAATAATACCACCTTATCGCCGGTGTCCGGACACATGAAAACTACCTAGGTATCAGTATCCAGCCAGGCGGGGATCACAGGCTGCACAATACTGATAAATTATGTAATGCACTACTTGTGGTCGATCTCGAACCCAATTATGATGTGACGACTTATAGTGAATTTTGTAACTAGCTCATCAAGATTGTAACTTGCTTAGCTAAATGAATTGTGGGGTTCGGTCCATTCATTTTCTTTCTTTATTATGCACCCCATAATACCCATCCCGTGGGCGGTGGTGTAAAGGATTACAGAGGCACATAATCGGTTCAGGAACTGAACCCTCTAGTTCGTTTAGCTAAGCAAATAACAATCTTTTGACGCTAGTTACAAAATTATTAATGTACACATACTTATGCATACATGTACATATACATACGTATACATATATATATACACACACATATTTAATCACCCACACAAATACACACATCAGTAATCTTTTGTGTCACAAGTGATTCAACAAGAGGCTCACAACAGTCACTATACAAGGCACTTTACATCTATGAGGAGTCGCACAGTTACTAGTCTTGCTCCACCCACCCAACTGGGCGGCAGCTTTACAGTCATGTGCTCCACACCCACCCAACTGGGCGGCAGCTTTACAGTCATGTGCTGCACACTTACCCAACTGGGCGGCAGCTTTACAGTCATGTGCTCCACACCCACCCAACTGGGCGGCAGCTTTACAGTCATGTGCGGCATACTTACCCAACTGGGCGGCAGCTTTACAGTCATGTGCATGCATTACCTACAGTAAGCAAATTTTGGATACTTCGCTAAGATTTCGGGCAGCACATCATTATGAATGAAGTACTTATACACATTTCATGGACACTATTGATGTTGTTATCTTTAAATTCCGCGATTTTTTCACATTCCATTATATAATGACGCAAAGTATGCGAATAGTTCTGCTGACAGAGTTTACATTTAGTCAAATCTACATCATCAGATGTTACAAATTTCCAGAGGTACTTGTAGCTGAGCCTGAACCTAGCAGTGGTAACATCTAGAAGTCTGCTAACATTATTGGATGACCCATAGACGAGCGATTCATCAAAGTTTATACAATATTGTGAAATTGAGAGTCAGTGTAGTAACATAAATTGGTAAATCATAAATATTGTAAGTTAAGAATCTGATGCATGTGTGTGTGTGTTGGGGGGGGGGGGTTATACCCTTGGTAAGCGAGAGTGGAAAGTAACCTTAGACGTTCTGCGGTCAATGTGGGGGGGGGGGGGTGGGAGGGTCAAATCCACCCTCCAACATCTGGGCATAATACCACCAGCCTCCACAACACTCCATCAGCTGATGCTTGTAGATGCTCATCTAACCTCACCTATGTCACACATTAACCTACAGTTCCAGTGATATTTAAACTCATCACAGTGGCGTCTCACCAATATAAACTGTATTGGATTTTGTCCCGAAATAGCTATATGCTGACTGGACTGTAGTATGTATGTATGTATGTAGTATGTATGTATGCAGTATGTATGTATGTATGTATGTATGTATGTATGTATGTATGTATGTATGTATGTATGTATGTATGTATGTATGTATGTATGTATGTATGTAGTTTGTATGTATGTATGTATGTATGTATGTATGTATGTATGTATGTATGTATGTATGTATGTATGTATGTATGTATGTATGTATGTATGTATGTATGTATGTATGTATGTATGTATGTATGTATGTATGTATGTATGTATGTATGTATGTATGTATGTATGTATGTATGTATGTATGTATGTATGTATGTATGTATGTATGTATGTATGTATGTATGTATGTATGTACGCATGTATGTATGTATGTGTGTATGTATGTATTCCCAATCACGTTAAAGACTCCCCCTCTATCATCCAATTTAAGAGAAAAACAACTATGTACTAAATAATCAACTCCTTGTAACTTTAATTATGCTGACCTTCCTATCTGTATTCAGACTGTGCCTACCATCATTATAGGTGATTATAACGCTAGGCATAGGAATATTGGTAATTCGCAGTTCAATAATCGTAACGGCAACCAACTGTTGTCACTATTAGGTAGTCACGATGATGCACAGATTGTGGGTGACCTTGAACCGACGCATATCTACGAAGGTATTCTTGATCTATGTCTCGGTTTCAACGTCTCCCACACCGTGTGCGCCTCGTCAATAGTGCCAGATATGGCGTTTGATCATCTGGCCATATTAGCCACTGTAAGCATTGGCAGCTCTATCCTCCCCGGCGGAATGTTCAAGCGGAAGAGGCTGGCTCTGCCCATCGATCAACGAGACAATTTTGTTGCTCATGTGCCAGAATGGTACAGTTCATCTGAGCCTTTATCAGTTGAAGATTTTAACAATGAGCTTACAGATACTATCGACCAGTTTATAGAATCACTTGATCCATCGTCCAGGCCACGTAACCCAAATTACACTGGTCATAGCACTTATGCTTATTATAATGATTCTAAATTGCATGCACTAAAACGCACTGCCAGAATAATTGGACTAGCTTATAGAAGGACCCGCACTGCTGAAATACTTCGGCTCTTTCAAGCGGCTCTGGCTGAGGCCAGGGAACGTATGGTGGAGCTGAGGCAGACAGACTGGGAAACTTTTGTCCGTGTTCTCATTTCTCACACGCCACTAAGTCGGGCATGGAAGGATATCAACAAGATCAAAGGGAAAAATGTTGCAGAGATCTCGTACCCTAATCCTCTGCACAGAGCAAATGAGCTTGTTGATGCTTGGGCCACGACTTCCAGCTTTGACAGTCTTCCTCTACCCTCACAGAATGAATTAAATAATAGATATACTGATAGGGCAAGGCTCCTTGACTTCATGCGTCATCAAGAGGATGACTGTGACATGCTTCTTACTAAATACGAACTAGATTCTGCTCTACATAAAGGCAAAGCTACATCACCCGGGGAGGATGGAGTTACTTACGGCATACTGCATATGCTTCTGCTAGTTCCAGGGAATCCCTTGCTTCAATTGTATAATATGAGCTATGTAACTGGGGAGCTTCCTAAGTCATGGACCAACAGTGTTATTATTCCCATTCCTAAACCTCACCAGCCGAGTGTTTTTGGCCCAGTCTCCCTCACTAGTTGTCTCTGTAAGTGTCTTGAGAGGATGGTTCTCAACCGTCTCCTTTACAAAATTAATAATATGTTGTCTCCCCAGATATATGGCTTTACTCATGGAAAGAGTGTACATCACTGTATTACCACATTCCTCACCCTGCATACTGATAGGTCATATACCACTTTCCTAGATCTTAAGTCAGCCTTTGACATTGCTAACCCACACGTCATTCTGAGAGAACTTTCTAAAATGAATTTTGGAGGATGGCTTCTACGGTGGATAAGAGGCTATCTATCCAACAGGAAGTCATCTGTACTGTTCCAAGGGCATAGGCGTGTAACGAGAGATTTTGAACTTGGCACTCCACAGGGAGGTGTTCTCAGTCGTACTCTGTTCAATGCACTTTTAAACTTAGTGACTAGAAGGTCCAGCGAACACATTAGCTATGTGGATGATATACTGATCCACACCAATGGGTGTACCAACACCCAAAATGTTCTGAACTCTGTATTGTACACATGTCAGGAACTATGCTTAGTCATCTCAGTAGAGAAAACAAAGATCATGAACCGACACCCACCCAGACGGGGTGACTCCTTTCGCAAAATGCAGTTGGATGATGGCTCTCTGCTCGACTATGTTACCAGATACAAATACCTTGGGCTTGAGGTTCTACTGTACCGCAATGTTTTAGCCAGACTGGGTCGCCAATGTAGAGAGAGGCTCCGTGCTCTCAAGGCTGTGGCAGGTAATATTCTAAGAGCATGGACAATAGTAGGTAAATTTCACAACCCATGTGGGACCTGAAAACTACAATTTTCATTATAATTGAACCAATCACGACTATTCTGCTATCTAGGTTGATGGACGGGTATTGTGAGACGTAAATTGGTACGTGAGGAAGAGTTTGGGCCTTGGTAAAAAAGGTAACTGGGAATATATCACATATGTACTAAATCACATTCAACATATAGACTTTAAGCATTAAGTCATATATGTGCTGTCTTGTGTGAGGACGGGTTGATAAATGATGCTAAGTAACCTCAAGGATTTACCGTGTATCTAGATAGTATAATATGTTCGGGAAATCAATAAGGTGAATGGACCGGTTACAGAAATGATAGATAAAATAAATACGTGAGTGTAAATTACGGTGATGATTGGCGAAGTGGGTATCCAGGCTTGTGGGTCTTGACATTCCCATACGCATATCAAGGTTTGTATTCCCCAATAACCTATGGCAGGTGGAGTCCGGATTTCATGGCATTCACAGTTACGATCAATCTGTTTACTTTCGTTTTCAATTCGGCTGTAGTGTCCTTTGTTACCCTTTGGAATTTAGTTTGGTTGAAGAGTATGAGATTCATTTTTGCCAGATATTCGTCTTTTTTTAAGAATAACGTATATTGGCGACTTGTTACCTCTCCTGACCACTATCAACTTAATCTCACGAAGGCTCTTAGCTGCCACTTTGAGCTCGGGAACAGTATGGTGCTTCTGTAGTTACCTCGAGTTTTTCCTCCTTCTGCAATAAGTTCCGTTTGCTAGATGTCTTTCGTGTCTACTTCGGCCTATCATTAGCCAGATACCCACACCCATATACAGACTGGCTGAGCGACTCAACTGCTTGCTGACTCCTTATGTACCTTGTGCTTTCAGCTTGAAGTCTCCGAAGGAATTTGTTGACTTACTTGGGGGAGCACGGGTCACGGGGATAAGAGCCTCGTTGGATGTAGAGTCACTGTTTATCAACGTACCTGTGGACGTAACAATCAAGATGATAGCAGATAGAGTGTATCGTGATCCGGCTTGTACTCCTCTTGACATATCACAAAACATACTAAGGAAGCTACTTCAAGCCTGCACTAAAAAGGCACCCTTCTTGAGTACAGATGGGCACATGTATAAATAAGTAGATTGGGTCGTCATGGGTTCTCCCCAAGGTGTCCTGTTTGAGAACTTTTACATGGATACCATCAAGCAGAGGATCCTAGTTGACATGGATTTGAAACCCGCCATATGCTGCAGGTATGTTGATGAGATTTTTATGCAGGTACCTGCCGGTACCTGCCGGGAGCCGGTCGGCCGAGCGGACAGCACACTGGACTTATGATCCTGTGGTTCTAGGTTCGATCCCGGGCGCCGGCGAGAAACAATGGGCATAGTTTCTTTCACCCTATGCCCCTGTTACCTAGCAGTAAAATAGCTACCTGGGTGTTAGTCAGCTGTCACGGGCTGCTTCCTGGGGGTGGAGGCCTAGTCGAGGACCGGGCCAAGGGGACACTAAAAGAAAAAACCGAAATCAGCTCAAGATAACCTCAAGATATACCTGATGCCAGACGTCTGCAGCAGCTGAAGGAGGCATTCGAGCAGAATTCTCTGTTGAGTTTCACATACGAGATGGAGTAGGATGGGAAGCTGCCCTTTCTAGATGTAACAGTCACGGAAAGGAACGGAGGCTTCCACATTACAGTCTACACTAAGGAAACAAACATAGGAATGTGCCTCAATGCCAATAGTGAGTGCCCAGACAGGTACAAGAGGAGTGTTGTCTATGCTTATGTCGACCGTGCTCTCAGCCACAGCTCAGGATGGAAGCAAGTCTATGAAGAACTCTGTAGGGTAAGGAAGGTCCTAGTCAACAATGGCTTCTCTAACGATTTTGTTGAAGACATCATAAAAAGAAAGGTGAAACTCCATGCAACCTCTGAAGAGTCAAATAACACAACACTTGTATCCCCTATTAGGCTGTTTTACAGGAACTTTTTTTCGACGGCTCATAAAACGGAGGAAAGTATCCTGAAAGACGTTATTGATAGGAACAATATCCCTACAGACAAAAATCAGAAAATACAATTGACAATTTACTACAAAAAACAAAAAACGGCCAACCTACTTATGAAAAACTCCCCAAACACCAAACTGAACGCCCTGAAGGAAACCAACGTCGTCTATGCCCTCACATGCCCGCTTGGGGACTGTAAGCCCCAAATAACTCAGTATAAAGGCAGGACAACAACATCTCTTTCTAGGCGATTAACTACGCACAAACAGGGCTCCATCAAGAAATATATAATCTCTTCTTACAACCAGACCATCACCAGACAAATCTTAACAAGCAACACAGAAATCATCGATAAATACAGCGATAGCAGGAGACTTGACATCAGCGAGGCACTACACATCAAAAAGTCAACACCAGCTATCAACAGCCAATTAATGCACAACTATATTCTACCCACTTCAAGACCCCGAACCATCATAGAAGAAACAAGAGGAAGTATGGGCCAATAGGCCTTCTGCAGTTACCTCCATTCTTATATTTTCATAATTAATTTATACCCATTGATTCGTGTTCTTTCATAGCTCAGTCACCTTACCTAAAACTTTTGTACCATATCACCTCACCCAAAACGAGTATAAATATGATGTATTTTATGTGTATACTAAGTCTTTGAAAATGTAATAAGCATTACGAAACGCGTTCAGGCGTCAGACTAGAAATAAAGAATGAATTTTGGAGAGTTAATTTATCAATTACCCTTGACATTGAAGAAGAACATAAGAAATATTCAGAAGATTCGTATTAGAATTAATAAACTTACCCTTTCGGTCATATTTAATAGCATATGTTTATAAGAAAGACTGCTACCAAAATATACAAATATATTGATATATATATATATATATATATATATATATATATATATATATATATATATATATATATATATATATATATATATATATGAGGGGATGGTGGAGTGGGGAATGGTGGGGAAGATTAGGGGATGGGGGAGGGGGGTATGGTGGGGAGGGCTGGGGAACAGGAAAAGGTAGCTGTGGCTCAGTCACAGCTGAGCCACAGCAATGCGTGCCTGGAGTACAGCTAGTATGTATATATATATATATATATATATATATATATATATATATATATATATATATATATATATATATTTCTATGTATATATATATATATATATATATATATATATATATATATATATTATATATATATATATATATATATATATATATATATGTCTCATTGAATATGACCGCATATTCTGTATTTACTATCTTCTGATTTAGGGCTTCTATCCCTCTAACTATTTTCTTAGCATCAGGGCTTAGCTGAAATAGGAGTTCTCCAAAACTCATTTTCGTAATTTCCGGGTGAAGAAAAGATGGGAATTACTATAGAATGTATTACACTTATTTAAACAATTTGCACAACGTTTCGAACCTCCATGGTTCATTCTCAAGTGAGGAAATGTTACAATGTGGTTTGATTATATACCCACACTGGGTCAGGTGATAAGACAATAAAGGTGAAAACATAGGGGATACATAAGGGATAAATGGGGTGAAACATATGAACATAAGAATAGAGGTAACCGCAGAAGGCCTATTGGCCCATACGAGGCAGCTGGCATCTACATACAAAGATTAATCCAGTGTAATTGGCCTGTTATGTTGAACATTGTCTTCTGTGTTGGCATCGTTATGTTCTGGTCTTGTCCTTACTCTCATTGTGGGAAGAGTAAATAGTTCCGTGATTTGGGTGTTCATGGTAGGTTGTTCTTTTCTTATGTGAATTGCTTCAAGAATTTGTAATCTTCTTGCATCTTGGGTTCTGTCTATTATGCATGTATTTTGTTCAAAAATACATGCATAATAGACATATACATAGGCATAATAGATTTGAACAAAAAATACATAAGGAAAATTGAGAAAATTCGTGTTAGAATTATTAATCTTACTTTTTCGGTCATATTTAATAACATATATATATATATATATATATATATATATATATAATATATATATATATATATATATGCAAACAAGCCTGAATGGTCCCCAGGACTAGATACAACTGAAAACTCACACCCCAGAAGTGACTCGAACCCATACTTCCAGGAGCAACGCAACTGGTATGTACAGGGATGCCTTAAACCACTTGACCATCACGACCGGACATAAGGAAGTGATAGCCGAGGCTATATGAACCACTTCCCCGCCGGCACCTGGATGGTTATCTTGGGCATAGCATTTTATCAAATCACCTCATTTTCTGGGGCAACACGTGAGGAACACAAATGCAAACAAGCCTGAATGGTCCCCAGGACTAGATACAACTGAAAACTCACACCCCAGAAGTGACTCGAACCCATACTCACAGGAGCAACGCAACTGGTATGTACAGGGATGCCTTAAACCACTTGACCATCACGACCGGACATAAGGAAGTGATAGCCGAGGCTATATGAACCACTTCCCCGCCGGCACGTGGATGGTTATCTTGGGCATAGCATTTTATCAAATCACCTCATTTTTTGGGGCAACACGTGAGGAACACAAATGCAAACAAGCCTGAATGGTCCCCAGGACTAGATACAACTGAAAACTCACACCCCAGAAGTGACTCGAACCCATACTCCCAGGAGCAACGCAACTGGTATGTACAGGGATGCCTTAAACCACTTGACCATCACGACCGGACATAAGGAAGTGATAGCCGAGGCTATATGAACCACTTCCCCGCCGGCACCTGGATGGTTATCTTGGGCATAGCATTTTATCAAATCACCTCATTTTTTGGGGCAACACGTGAGGAACACTAATGCAAACAAGCCTGAATGGTCCCCAAGACTACATACAACTGAAAACTCACTATGAAAAATGCTTAAGTAACCCCTCACTAATCTGGTGCCCTTGGGAGGTGGAGATATTTGAGGTAAATACTTCGGAATCTCTATCTCTTTTAAGGATCTGACTTGGTGTAGTGGGTTAAGGCATACTAGTTATGGCAGCTACTGGAAGGTAGTTGTGCTTTCTGGGTTCGAGTCCCACTGGTGGGTGTTGTCTAAAGATTGTTAATTTTCACTTGTGGTTCAAGCAAGTATGTGCTTATAGCATAGACACGAGTTCTCCCACATTGACAGTGGCTTGATGAAAAATGCTTAAGTAACCCCTCACTAATCTGGTGCCCTTGGGAGGTGGAGATATTTGAGGTAAATACTTCGGAATCTCTATCTCTTTTAAGGATCTGACTTGGTGTAGTGGGTTAAGGCATACTAGTTATGGCAGCTACTTGTAGGTGGTTGTGCTTTCTGGGTTCGAGTCCCTCTGGTGGGTGTTGTCTAATGATTGTTAATCTTCACTTGTGGTTCAAGCAAGTATGTGCATATATATATATATATATATATATATATATATATATATATATATATATATATATATATATATATATATATATATATATATATATATATACATATATATTCTTAGACGATGGTACTCTAGCCGGCTCCCCAGACGCACTCTTGGACGACATAAGAATAATTCAGGAGCAAGGAGCAAGTCTAGGACTCACCCTGAACCCTTCCAAGTGCGAAATAACCTCCACCAACCAGCACATAATAGAGCAAATAAAGGTTGTTTTGCCTGACATTCATACAACCAACCCTGAGGACAGCACACTCCTAGGTGCTCCTCTTGGAAGGAATGCCATCGACGAGGTCCTTGGTAAGAAGATCACTGACCTGAAGAGAATGAACGAGAGGATTGAAGACATCGATGCTCATGATGCACTTTACCTCATCACCAGATGCTTGTCCCTCCCCAGGCTGACCTACTTTCTAAGATGTTCGCCATCTTTCAACAATATTAAATTAGAAGAGTACGACAGCTTGCTGAAATCAACACTAGAAAAAGCCCTCAATCTTTCCCTCAGCAACTCGCAGTGGAAACAGGCCTCCCTTCCTGTCAGACTCGGGGGCCTTGGCGTGCGCACAGCAACACAAATTGCTGTACCAGCGTTCCTGTCCTCTTCAGTGGGGTCTGACAACTTGGTGAAGGAAATCCTACCTGAGCACCTAGTTCAACAGGCAGGGGTACATGATCCCAGCTTCACAGACTGCACAACCAAATGGGTCTCTCTCGCAGGACCAGCACCCCAACCACTGCCTTCTGAAGCCCATAAGCAATCCAGCTGGGATCGCCCCATTGCCGACCAAGAAGCTGCGACTTTGCTAGAAGCTGCGACAACACCACATGACACTGCCCGACTTAGAGCAGTAGCAGCTCCCCATGCAGGTGATTTCCTATTAGCAATCCCAATGTCAGCAACCGGCACTCGTCTCACACCGCAGGCCCTCCGAATTGCCGTGGCTCTCCGTCTCGCTGCCCCAATCCACACCGAATACAGGTGTATTTGCGGCGAGGCAGAGGCCGACAGGTACGGACGGCATGGCCTTCTCTGCCAAAGGACAGGAGGATGGCATGCAAGACACGGCGAGGTCAATGACATTATTAAGAGAAGCCTTACCACAGCCGGCTGTCCAGCAGAGAGAGAGCCCCGGTACCTAATGTCCCACAACTCTAATGAGCCTGTCGGTCGCCCAGATGGAATCACGGTGAACCCCTGGAAGAATGGTAGACAGTTGGTGTGGGACTACACTTGCGTCTCAACTTTAGCCAATACCTATGTTGACTTCAGTGCTACTCAAGCAGGAGGAGCTGCCAATCACCGGGAAGCGGCCAAGTCACGTAAATACAGAGACCTTGAGCACCACTACAATTTTGTCCCCATTGCCTCAGAGACACTTGGTGCCTGGGGTAAAAGTGCTGCTAGCTTTTTGAAGGAGTTGGGGTCTAAGCTAATCGAAACAACTAGAGACCCTAGAGCTGCCAGTTTTCTTTTTCAGCGCCTCAGTGTGGCAATCCAGAGAGGAAATGCTCACTGCATCCATGGTTCCTGCCCGCCATCTGAGGAGCTGGAGGAGCTTTTCAACTTGTGACAAGCAGCCTTGTACCCTGCATGTAATCAATACTGTAACTTTTTTGTGTAATGACATTTTCAAATAAAGTTAGATAAATATACACACATACCAAAAGAATAGGGGTGGTAGGAGAAGAAAATATCAAAGTGTTCAGTGAGGATCCACAAGGTCTTCTCTGAGTACTCTTTATTTTCTTCTCCGAGGCTATGGGTCCCTACACTTGCACCAGAGGTGGTACCCCTTCTAGGTTTAAAAAAAAAAAAAAAAAAAAAAAAAAATACATATATATATATATATATATATATATATATATATATATATATATATATATATATATATATATTATATATATATATATATATATATATATATGTATGTCATACCTAGTAGCCAGAACACACTTTTTTTTATTTTATTTTTTTTCTACCACAGACGTGGCCACACATTTGCAATTCTAACCAGCATATATACATTTTCTTCTGTCCTCCATTGACAGGGTTAGAGATGCGTTAAACATATATTTCAAGGGTTTATTGAACAATCAACCACTGAAGGTGAGTCGGTGCCTTTAAAATGCTAAGCTAACCTACATACGTAAATACATAGTTACACAGATTTACGTATGCCCTACATAAAGTGTTCGATGTGTCTTCTACACAGTCATTAATGTACATATACAAAGGTGAAATGTAATTGTGATCAGCTTCCATATATACTTTATACCCATACATATACATACACACACACATATACATATATACACACATGCATTCACAGACATTTGTCTCATTCACTCTGACAAAGGGTGAGATAGCTGATAAAGAAACTAGTGTGCAATTAAGCACTTAATCACTGAAGGTGATTAAGGTGCTTTTACAAGCTCAGGTTATATAGTTACACCATATACATTGTATAATTATTCTATTACATGGTCAATCTTGGGTACAAGTCCAATATATCATCAAGTGTTCCAGTACTCATATAGTAATTACAGAGTTCAGCATACCTTAGCCCAGGAAGGCGAAAGTCAGCCAGTATGGGACATTCTACAATATAATGTTCAAGAGAGTGCATGTTTTCTCTTTCACAAAATTGACACATAGTGTACTCGACATTTGGGTTTTGAGAAAGCTGCCAGATACGTCTATATCCCAGGCGTATTCTGGCCACTATAACATCACATTGCCGGGTTCTTGTTCTATTAGTCCCATATGTGAATGTTTCCTCACGATATCTATCATAATATTTAATGCTACAACTTTCAGGTCTTTGTGAATTTGTTAGGTCGGTGAGATCTTCATTAGATATTTGTTTAAATATTCTCTTTGTCACTGCTAATGAAATACCCATATCAATTTCTACCACTGGTTTTCTACAGGCTGTCTTTGCAAGCATATCAACAGTGTCATGCCTTGAGATGCCAACATGTGATGGTATCCATAGGAATTTAATTTCAAATCTGTTTTCTTTAGCAGCTAAAACATTCATTCGAATATCACTGACTATTTTCTGGGTGTCACTACTATGTGCGTTCAATGCCAGGAGTGCACTCTGCGAGTCACAGTATATAAGTCCAGTGCCTTTGTCTTTTAAAAATTCAGTGGCCTGCAAGTTCGGTTTGAGTTGTACTTGCCCAGTCATTGACGCGCTTCATTGCTGTATGTACGAGAGAAGATTGTTCAAATATATTACATGCACATCCGGTACATCGTCCACCTCTCTTCTACAGAGCCGTCGGTATAGCACTGATACACATCGTTACCCATACTCTGAGTACTTTCAGTGATGCCTTTCAGTGTTAACTGTTTTAATAATGTAGAGTGCACACTATCTTTCTTGGGCGCATTTACAAAATCAACTGATAAATCCCAGTTATCCCATGGAGTAATTGGTTGATTAATCATTAGTTGAGTTGGGTACATATTTAATATTTTGATGGAGTTGGCTACCTTGTAGAACCAATATACATAATCAGATTTCGTTCTTCTTCTATAGACCTCAGGTGAGTGCAGCATATTAGAAAGTTTAGCTTGAAACTTCATGTGTTGCCTAGATCTACTCAATGCCTTCACGCCGAAAACTGTGCTAATAGACAAAATTCTCTCACTTATGGTAGGTAATTTTAACTCTGCTCTCATATTAACTATTCTCGTGGACTTTGGAGCCCCAAGGATGAGACGCATAGCTTCATTTTGCAAGGTTTCAAGAGATTTCAGCTCTTTGTCAGTATACAGTGTGAGATGTAGAGCATTGTAGTCAATCACAGAGCGTATTAATAATACATAAAACATTCTAGCAAGTCTCACGTTAATTCCATGATTGACACCAACAAGGACCCGCAAGGGCTTTAATCTCTCCCACAGTCTCCTCTTGAGAGAAGAAAGGTACCCAGGGTCGTTAATGGGGACACCAAGGTATCTGTAAGACTCGCAGTTTCAAGTGCTCGCCCATCTATATGATAATTGGCTGGTGGGATACCACGTGGAATGAGGGCACGAGTTTTCTGTACAGAGATGAGGAGGCCACATTCCTCAGCTCTAGTAGCAAAAGCGTCGAGCAGAACTTGCATTCTAGGCTCGGGGGCAGCCTGTAAACATACATCATCAGCATAACAAATGACAGTGTCTTCATTGTTAGTTGGAAGATCTTTAATAAGTTTATGCATCAGAACGTTGAACAACAAGGGGCTGAGGACCCCTCCTTGTGGAGTTCCCAGTTCAAAGTGTTTGCTCTCTGTGCTTTTAACACCATTAAACAAAACATATGCTGTTCGATTAGACAAATAGCCCTTTATCCATTTCAGTAATTTTCCTTGTATTCCCAGCTCGGCAAGCTGTTCCAGTATGATTTCTCTGTTTGCTGTATCAAAAGCTGCTGCTAGGTCGATGAAGACTGTTTGAGGGGAAGCTTCAATATGTGCGAAGTATTCAGCAAAACAGTGTTGTGTACTGAGCCCAGGCATAAATCCAAACAGTTGAGGTGACAGGTGCCCCTGTATACGATATATGAGTCTGTTAAGAACAATACGCTCAAGCACTTTACAGACACACGATGTTAGAGATATGGGTCTATAATTATCTGAGTGTGGTTTGGGGATGGGAACAATGACACTCTGTGTCCAAGCATCAGGTAATACTCCTTCACGTAAACTCATTCTGTACAACACTAACAGTGGATTACCTGATACTTGTGAGACTAATCTCAGTAGACTGTAAGTAATACCGTCCTCTCCAGGATCAGTTGATTTTCCCATCTTTAGTGCATGATTTAATTCCCATTCAGTTACATCATTAAGGTCCGACACGTCGATAGCTGTACAGGCAAGACTGATTTTTCGTTGTCTGTTGGGGTGTGTGTCATTAAGTTTTTGCTGTATGCTAATTGGAAGTGAGTCGTAGCTTGATGTTAGTGCCCACTGATCAAGGAGAATGTTTGTTTGTTCTAGTGGGCTGTGGTGCATTGGTTTGGTTGGGATGCTTCTAGAGATTTTTCGTATCTTTTCCCAAACTTCAACAAGTGTTGTTTGCTCATTTATACTTTGTAGGAACTCTTCCCAATGTTTATTACGTATAACGTTGCTCATGTCTCTCATCTCTCTATTTGCAACTAGAAATGCATGCAAGTCACCTTGTGCTTTGGTTCGTTTATATGTATCTCCAAGTTGCTTTACTCGTTCATGTTCTTTAACAAATAGGGGGTCAAGGACCCACTTGGGTGGTGGCAGGTGTTGTCCACTTCTGCTAGGCTTACGACTTGTTCCCCTACACACCCATGTGTCGTAGTAGGTAGTAATCGTATCAACGAGATCTCTGGAGAAGGCTTCTACATTCGTTATTGTGTAATCTTGATACCATTTTGATATACAATTAATAAAGTGGTCATGCAAGCCATATGGAATATTCATTTTTCGTCTCTGATGTCTATTAGGTACATCACACTGTACCTCATAGGAAGCAGAAACTGCATAGTGATCACTAACTAAGTGATTTACCAACGAACATTCCATCCTATCTTGCACAAGGTTTCTACCCATTACATAATCAAGTCTGCCGCCCAATAAATGAGTATGGGTATCCGTAGTATACACGGTTAATCTGTTGTTATAAACATATTTGATAAATTTGCATCCATTATCGTTGTTAGTAATGTCTCCCAGCGTAATATGTCTAGCATTAAAATCTCCCATGTATATAGCAATGTTACATTGACTTTCTGGCTTCTGGCATATACGTTGAGGAATGAGAAGTGGCCTGCTGCAGTTTGTACATGAGAGTGATGGTACTGTGTGTGTACATTGTGTGACGTGCTCACAAGAATGTGCGGTAAATCACTCCTGATGTATGTTAATAGGCCTGTGGCGTTACTGTTATTATAGGATGCATACCCTCTGATCTTTGGTGAGGTTTTGTTTATCATGTTGGACGTGTTGGGCTCCTGTATAGCAATTATATCTATGTTGTTACTGGTAACATGTGCAATTAGATCATTCAGTCTTTTGTTGATGCTACGAATGTTCCAACTTAGAAACTTAATGGTCCTTGTGTCAACAGCAGCCATCGTCTTGGTGTTGTTCCTCCCTGAGACTGGTCGGCCTACTATGCAAGGCCCGATTTGCCTAATAGGCCGAGTGATTTTCTTTATTTTCAAATTTGTTTTTCCAATTTTCGAGTTAGAAATAGTACCAACTCGCACTTAACTAACAATGTAGACTTAATTAATAAGCTATCCACACTAAATTTGAATTTTGATTTTAAACTAGTAAGTTTTGACGTGACTGCTTTATTCACTAAAGTACCTGTTGATGATTTGTTAGAATACCTACGTGAGGAACTGCCTAAATATAATTTGAGCTTGCAGACCAATGATGTGTTGGAACTTATCAAATTATGTATAAAAGACAATTATTTCAGTTTCAATGGAAAATTTTTCAAACAAACATTTGGAATGGCTATGGGCAATCCCCTTTCCCCAGTTTTGAGCAATTTGTATATGGAGTTCTTTGAAACAAAGATCTTATCCAGGATTATCCCCTCTAATGTAGTCTGGTTTAGGTATGTCGACGATATTTTGTGCTTATGGCCGAGTGACCAAGACCAAATTGTTTTTCTTAATGAACTTAATTCTTTGGTACCTTCAATAAAATTCACATGTGAAAATGAGGAGAATGGTACTCTTCCATTTTTGGACATTAGGATTCATAGAGTCAATAGAAGGTTCAAATTTAATGTGTATAGAAAACCTACCTATATATATATATATATATATATATATATATATATATATATATATATATATATATATATATATATATATATATATATATGTCGTAGCTAGTAGCCAGAACGCACTTCTCAGCCTACTATGCAAGGCCCGATTTGCCTAATAAGCCAAGTTTTCCTGAATTAATATATTTTCTCTAATTTTTTTCTTATGAAATGTTAAAGCTACCCATTTCATTATGTATGAGTTCATTTTTTTTTATTGGAGTTAACATTAACGTAGATATATGACCGAACCTAACCAACCCTACCTAACCTAACCTAACCTATCTTTATAGGTTAGGTTAGGTTAGGTAGCCGAAAAAGTTAGGTTAGGTTAGGTTAGGTAGGTTAGGTAGTCGAAAAACAATTAATTCATGAAAACTTGGCTTATTAGGCAAATCGGGTCTTGCATAGTAGGCTCAGAAGTGCGTTCTGGCTACTAGGTACGACATATATATATATTAGATATATATATATATATATATATATATATATATATATATATATATATATATATATTATAATATATATATATATATATATATATATGTATATATATATATATATATATTATATATATATATATATATATATATATATATATATATATATATATATATATATATATATATAATATATATATATATATATTACCTTCCCTCCCTATATATATATATATATATATATATATATATAATATATATATATATATATATATATATATATATATGGATATATATATATATATATATATATATATATATATATATATATATATATATATATATATATATATATATATATATATATATATATTCTAAAGTCTACTTGAGGATAACAATGCTGCAACATTTCCTCAAACGACTCCTTACAGAAAAACTATCGTGCCATAGAATGGTAATTTAATATATTTAATATCCCTTCTACTGTAGCAATCCTACACGATGGGTGAAACTTCTTATTTACGAAATTCCTTAAAAGTATAAATCATATGTAGAGGATAACCATTGTTTGAAAAAAAATTCACAAGAAAATTAATTTCTTGATCAAAGTTATTCCAATTAGAACATAAAACAAAGGCCCTATTCAGTAAAGTATTAATTGCATTTTTCTTAAAAATATCAGGAACAAAAGAATTAAAATTTAAACCTAACCCAGTAAAAGTTGGTTTTCTAAAAACATTAGTGTTGAACCCATTAAGGTTGTTCACTTTGACTTCAAGAAACGATAATGAATTATCCACTTCACGCTCCGCAGTGAAACGTATATACTATGTTGTGCATTAAGATATTCTCTAAATTTCTCAATATGACATGGTCCCTAAATAACAAAAAAAGTGTCATCTACATATCTCCTGTACAAGACTGGTTTAAAGGCCAAAGGACATTTATCAAGCCAATTTGTTTCATGAAAACTCAAAAACGCATTAGCGAGTGCAGGACCTAAGGGAGACCCAATTGCTACTCCATCGATTTGTTTATAATATTTATTATTAAACATAAAGACAGAGTCTTTAACCGCTAATTCTTAACCGCTAAGGAATTTCGTAAATAAGAAGTTTCACCCATCGTGTAGGATTGCTACAGTAGAAGGGATATTAAATATATTAAATTACCATTCTATGGCACGATTAGTTTTTCTATAAGGAGTCGTTTGAGCAAAATGTTGCAGCATTGTTATCCTCAAGTAGACTTTTGATTTATCTTTGTCAACACTAATACCATAGGCTCTTATTATATATATATATATATATATATATATATATATATATATATATATATATATATATTAGTTGCGGTGGTGGTTTGGGTGGTGTTACCGCTGACGGACCACCCAACCACAACTCGACAAATGCTCATATTTCACTAGGAGATCACACTAGGCACTTCTGGCTGTTGGAGAGGGGCTCAACGTACACGTTTAGGGGATGCGGCTCCAACACGCAGCCTTGTTGTCACGTGCACACACCCACTCAAGCCGCTGTGACTCCCCACTCTCTCCTTATGGAATATGACCTCCTCAATCCCTTTGTCTTACTAGACTTCTGTCTTACCCTGTCCACAGCAGTGGTTCCTGTTTCTTGCTCTCTCTCTCTCTCTCTCCTTCTTTACTATTTCCTGGGAAGCCTCACTGGGGCAAGTGCAAACACCAGCAAATTTGGATACATTTACTGGACGAAGTACATACACAATACACGCATACATATAATTAATGATGAATCCTATACTCTGAACTATTATAATCAGGTTGCACTCCAACACCATCAGAACTCTATCATCAGCTTGCTAAGTGGTATCATATCTCTTGGCATACCTAATATTATCAACCTCCTCAAGTAGATTAAGTCTTACAATATAATGTTACACTACATCAAGAGAATGTATACAATATATATACCTAGAACACATATAAGGCAAATCAAGCATATTGAATGCAATAACATACATATGATTATATAATATCAGTATAAATGATC
>WNGS01101568.1:0-7500 GCA_020271785.1 Procambarus virginalis
AACCAATTCTAGGTCGAATATAGACTTTTCTAGACAATGTTTATGAACTCTTAGGCCAGTATTATCTTAAGTTGGCATGGTTATGTCCGAGGGTAGAGAGAAGTTATTATTAAGGTTTAGTCGGAGTGATTAGGCGTGCTCCATTATATATATAGGCGATTATAGGAGTGCTCCAACACAAGGGTCTCTGCTAGGACCCCTTATATATGTATATGTATATATATATATATTATATAAATATATATATATAATATATATATATATATATATATATATATATCAAACAGAACACTTTCCTATATGAGAGAATCGAACCATGGGCCAGCAGGTGCCTGGCCAGAGCATTAACCACTTAGGCCACGCCTCAGATCGTTAAAAGGACGGAGATTTCGGTGGGTTTTCCACCGCGAAATCTCCCCCCCCCCAACGACACCAGAGGAATAGCTTCTGATCAAACACTCAATTTCTGTCAGTGATGTGTACTAGGGAAGGCTCGTGTCCTTGAGTATACCAAGACACGATTGTGTCTTGTGTCTTAAATTGCTTGCGAGTTCATGCAAATGTATGGTATATATATATATATATATATATATATATATATATATATATATTATATATATATATATATATATATATATATATATATATATATATATGACAATGTGAGACCACGGAGGGAAAAATGAAATCACTCCTTCTGAAGATGTATTAATATACGAAAGTAACTTAAGGAAATTCCTGTTTCATTTTTCCTCCGTGGTCTGACATTGTCACATTTTTAATCACGTGTTTATTTTCGTGATATACACACACACATATATATATATATATATATATATGTCGTACCTAGTAGCCAGAACGCACTTCTCAGCCTACTATGCAAGGCCAATTTGCCTAATAAGCCAATCTTTCACGAATTAATATTTTCTCTAATTTTTTTCTTATGAAATGATAAAGCTATACCCATTTCATTATGTATGAGGTCAATTTTTTTATTGGAGTTAAAATAACGTAGTTATATGACCGAACCTAACCAACCCTACCTAACCTAACCTAACCTATCTTTATAGGTTAGGTTACGTTAAATTAGGTAGCCGAAAAAGTTAGGTTAGGTTAGGTTAGGTATGTTAGGTAGTCGAAAAACATTAATTCATGAAAACTTGGCTTATTAGGCAAATCGGGCCTTGCATAGTAGGGTAGGCTGAGAAGTGCGTTCTGGCTACTAGGTTACGACTATATATATATATATATATATATATATATATATAATATATATATATATATATATATATATTGTGCGTTCTGGGCTACTAGGTACGACATATATATATTATATATATATATATATATATATATATATATATATATATATATATATATATATATATATATATATATATGTCGTACCTAGTAGCCAGAACGCACTTCTCAGCCTACCCTACTATGCAAGGCCCGATTTTGCCTAATAGGCTAAGTTTTCATGAATTAATTGTTTTTCGACTACCTAACCTACCTAACCTAACCTAACCTAACTTTTTCGGCTACCTAACCTAACCTAAGCAATAAAGATAGGTTAGGTTAGGTTAGGTAGGGTTGGTTAGGTTCGGTCTTATATCTACGTTAATTTTAACTCCAATAAAAAAAAATTGACATCGTACGTAATGAAATGGGCAGCTTTATCATTTCATAAGAAAAAAATTAGAGAAAATATAATAATTCAAGAAAACTTGGCTTATTAGACAAATCGGGCCTTGCATAGTAGGCCAAAAAGTGAGTTCTGGCTACTAGGTACGACATATATATATATATATATATATATATATATATATATATATATATATATATATATATATATATATATATATATATATTTTTTTTTTTTTTTTTTTTTTTATAAAAGTTTGTGAGGGTACCACCTCAGGTGCTAATGTGGGGACCCATACCTCGGAGAAGAAAATAAACGTATTCAGAGGAGACCTTGTGGTTTCTCACTGAACACTAATATTTTCTTCTCCTACCACCACAATTCTTTTGTATGTACACATATATATTTGCTTTATTTGAACTTTGTTACAAAAAGGAGTTACATATAGGTTACAAAGATGGTTATCATAGGTCGTCGAGTTCCTCCAGCTCCTCAGATGGCGGGCAGGAACCCTGGATGCAGTGCGCATTTCCCC
This sequence comes from Procambarus virginalis, assembly GCA_020271785.1. NCBI lineage: Eukaryota > Metazoa > Arthropoda > Malacostraca > Decapoda > Cambaridae > Procambarus > Procambarus virginalis. Next base: position 2,181 of record WNGS01101568.1, read on the forward strand.
TCTGTTTCGCAACGCTGAGGCGCTGGAAAAGAAAGCTGGCAGCTCTAGGGTCCCTTGTTGTTTCAATGAGCCTAGAACCCAGTTCCTCAAAAAACTGGTAGCACTTTTACCCCAGGGCGCCGAGTGTCTCAGAAGCAATGGGGACAAAATTGTAGTGGTGATCAAGTTCTCTATACTTTCGGGATTTGGCTGCTTCCCTGTGGGTGGCAGCGCCACCTGGTTGTGCAACACTGAGGTCAATGTAGGTGTTAGCCAGGGTTGATACGCACGGTTAGTCCCATACCAACTGCTTGCCATTCTTCCAGGGTTCACTGTGATACCATCCGGGCGACCAATAAGAGCATCAGAGTTACGGGCGTTAGGTAACGAGGCTCTCTCTCGGCTGGGCATCCAGCTGAGGTGAGGCTCCTCTTGATGATGTCGTTAACTTCACCTGCGCCTCGAGTGCCATCCTCCCGTGCTTTGGCAGAGTAGGCCATGGTGGCCGGTCCTGTCAGCCACCACCTCGCCGCAAATACACCTATATCTGGTGTGGATTGGGGCAGCAAGGCGGAGGGCCACAGCAATTCGAAGGGCCTGTGGTGTGAGACGCGTGCCAGTTGCCGACATTGGGGTTGCTAACAGGAAATCCCCTGCATGAGGGGCTGCTACTTGCTGTGAGGCGAGCAATGTCGTGCTGTGTTGATGCACCACCCAGGCACTCTGCAGCAACTTTGTCTACAATTGGGGCCATCCCAGCTGGATTGCCTGTGGGCTTTTGGGGATGGTGGTTGAGGTGATGGGCCTGCACGAGAGGCCCACTCTGCGGCACAGCATGTAAAATTGGAATTGTATACACCTGCCAGCTGATGTAAGTGGGCTTCTATATATATATATATATATATATATATATATATATATATATATATATATATATATATATATACATTAGTATATTTTGTAGCAGTCTTTCTGTAGACATATGTTATTAAATATGACCGAAAAAGTAAGATTAATAATTCTAACACGAATTTTCTCATTTTCCTTATGTTCTTTTTACTGATGACGGTAAATTAAAATCAATTCTCCAAAATTCATTCTTTATTTCTAGTCTGACGCGACACTTGAGCGCGTTTCGTAAAACTTATTACATTTTCAAAGACTTTTAGTTTATCTACACAAACTTATGCTTTATGAAACAACATTGGCTCTATACCTGCATTTGGGTGAGGTGATGTAATACATTAGTGGGGTGAAACACAGAACATGGAAAACGGGGTATAGATTTGTAGAAGTAGAAGTCGGGTCCCAATAGAACTGCAGAAGGGCCTATTGGCCCATATTTCTTGATGTTTCTATATTGGAGCGGAGTCTTGAAGTGGGTATAATATAGTTGTACGTTAATTGGCTGTTGATTGCTGGTGTTGACTTCTTGATGTGTAGTGCCTCGCAGATGTCAAGCCGCCTGTTGTCACTGTATCTATCGATGAATTTCTGTGTTGTTTTGTGTGTTTCTGTGTTGTTTTGTTGTTGTTTGTTATTAACAAACAACACAGAAATCATCCGATAGATACAGTGACAACAGGCGGCTTGACATCTGCGAGGCCACTACACATCAAGAAGTCAACAACCAGCAATCAACAGCCAAAACGTACAACTATATTCTACCCACTTCAAGACACCGCTCCATATAGAAACATCAAGAAATATGGGCCAATAGGCCTTCTGCAGTTCTATTGGGACCCGACTTCTACTCCAACAAATCTATACCCCCGTTTTCCATGTTCTGTGGTTCACCCCACTAATGTATTACATCACCTCACCCAAATGCAGGTATAAGAGCCAATTTTTGTTTCATAAAGCATAAGTTGTGTAGATAAACTAAAAGTCTTTGAAAATGTAATAAGTTTTACGAAACGCGCTCAAGTGTCGCGTCAGACTAGAAATAAAGAATGAATTTTGGAGAATTGATTTTAATTTACCGTCATCAGTAAAAAGAAACATAAGGAAAATTGAGGAAATTCGTGTTAGAATTATTAATCTTACTTTTTCGGTCATATTTAATAACATATATATTATATATATATATAATATATATATATAATATATATATTATATATATATATATATCTATATATATATATATATATATAGTGTGTGTGTGTACTCACCTAGTTGTGCTTCCGGGGGTTGAGCTTTGGCTCTTTTGTCCCGCCTCTCAAATGTGTTCACGTGTTATTGAATATAACAGAAGGGTGAGATCAATATCTTCTCTGTATTTGTAATGTTCTTACTTAAAAAGAAACTTAAAAATTAAGTCTCTAAAGTACATTTTTACAGTTGTATTATGGCCTGATGCTAAGAGACACGTTTTGTTGACCGTGTCATCATTTTCAAGGGCAGAGTACAATTGAATACATTTACCTGGAGCAGCGGTATGTACACTTTGTCACCTGTGAGGTGACAAAGTGTCCAGTAACCAATGTCCCCACTGCAACCTCCCTATTCTTGTGTTATAGTGGCTGGGCGGTGTCTTGGTCTTGAAGATGGTAAAATGTAACAGTGTGTTAGCTGGTGTTGATGGTCGAGCTTGCTTCATGTGTAGTGCTTCGTCGATGTCTAATCTTTTATTGTCGTTGTATCTGTTGATTATTTCAGTGTTGTCAGGATATTTATGGTGTTCATCTGGTTGTGTGTAGAGGTTATTATCTCCTTTGATGGGACCTTGCTGTTTGTGCTGTGTCAGCCACCATGTAAGACATGTTGTGTATGTACTGAGGACGTTGGTGCCCACAGTCCTCATGTGGGAATGTGAAGGCATAGACGACATTCATATCTTTCTCCTTGCTTGATCGGGAGAGTTCTTCATGGGCGAGTTGGCAGTCTTCTTGCTCATGAAGGACTCGTAGCACAGCAGTCCACCTTCCTTTTCATTATATCTTCGACATATAAAGAGTATCCATTATTAGCCAGGAACTGCCTTATTCTACTCAGTTCTTCGTCAACTTGCTTCCAACTGGAGTTGTGAGTGTCCGGTTGACAAGGGCCTCGACAGCATTACCAGTGTTCTCACTACTAGCAATAAGGAACATTCCTATGTTGGCTTCCTTAGTGCAGACTGTAGTATGAAAGCCGCCATTCCTTTCTGAAACAATTACAGCTGGGACAGACGGCTTTCTTCACTCTCAGCGTAGTTCCCTGCTGTTTCACTGATGACATTACTGACAGCAATATGGCTCCTACCGATACCAACCAGAAGATCCAGTTAATAATATACTGGAAGAGCAAGAACACACCCGTCTTGTTCATGAAGCTCTCCCCCGCTGTCAAGTGCATGACGACTGTCATCTATGCAGTCACATGCCCACTTGGGGATTGTCAGCCTCAACAATATCAGTGTATAGGCAAGACAACAACATCGCTTTCAAGGCGCCTCATTACAGCAAACTAGATAAAGGTATTTCATGAAGATAAAACTATACTGAAAGCTATGAGATCATACAGTCTCCCCCATCAATAGTGAACATATTCACTACTTTACAATGCTTCGCGTGTAAACGAAGAGCTTCTAAAACTCTCAGTGTTATGAACAAATCCACAAGGGCCGTGATGAAGGTTCGAACCTACACACGGTATGTTCCCAGATGTGCCTCAGTCAACTTTGCCACATGGCACAGTAGGTTCGAACGGCCTTTGTGGATTTGTTCATTTGCTATATCACGCTACTGTGATTTCTGTGTGCCATGTCTCCTAAGTGCGTCTCCTGTGTGCTAAGTCTCCTAAGTGTCTCCTCAGTGCCATGTCTCCTAAGTACGAACTTAGAAGAGGAGAAAACACAGTCTCAGTGTAAACTCTTCTTAATGTCTCTCATTGTCTAAAACTAGAGAGCTGGGAGAAATGTATACTCCGTGAGACAGTAGAGACGTTCAAGAGCCTGAGGTAAACTCCTACATCGGATAAATTTTGTGATGGAGCTTCAATACGGTTCACAGAATGGAAGCTGAGCCTGACTATCCTAATGGAGATATATGCTAAGAGGTCAGTGATCACACAGGAAAGTGCAGTATGGGCTGACTGCACCTTCCTAGACAGCCAGAAGGTCTTCGACGCTGCTCCACTCACGCGGTTACAATTGTATACAACCTAATGAAAAATGAACTAGAAACGCATTAAACTAGGCGAAAGAATAAATATCAAACATAAGAAAATAGTACTGAAATTTAAGATCTCAGAAAGGAAAATGAATTAACACGTAGAGTGTCATAGATATCAATACTAGGGGATCATACTGACCCTGATGATACGTGACGCAATTGATGATACGTGACGCAATTGATGACGTAGGAACATTAATGTTTATCTGTGCCTAAAGTATGAAGCAGATGAGAGGGATCTAAAACGAGGATGACTGCAGAATTATTCAAGTGACTCTGGCCAAGCTAGGGCGATGATCGGAGAAATGGCTGCTCGATTTCAATCAGAGCAAATGCATGTTGATAAAATTTGAAGCGAGAATATTAACGACTCGGGCACCTTACAACATGAAGAGAAGGAAAATGCTTGACTTTTCTTCGAGTAGACAAAAGACAAAATACCTGTAATATGTGTCTGGAGTCACTTAACAACAACAGCAGCACATGCAAAGTGGTAACCATTAGGCCTCCGGGCAAGGACACTTGCAGGACTTTTGAAATTATCTGTGTTAGATCATTATTAGAATATGAATAATATAGATATATAGAATATATATCTAATAATAACGCAACTGACGATCACGAAACACTGATCATTTGTATGCGGAAAATCCACAGAAAAATGGAAAAGAATGATGAATGTCTCGGCCGATCATCGGGTCCGTTATCAACACCCAACACGGTGTTGACAACGGCCCTGATGATCGGCCGAAACGTTCATCTTTCTTTTCCATTTCTCTGTGTATTTTCCGCATCTAATAATGATATATAGAATATCATTATTAGACTCTAGCCACAGTTCTAGAGTCCCTATCCCATAAAGGCGCAAAATAAACCTTTAAAAAGTCCACAAGTTCGATCCACGACTGGTCCCTGAACTTACAGAATTGAGTTACGAGAAAGGAGAGAAAGAAGTCATATGATCACACCATAAATGATTTTAGATATTTTTGGCAAAACTGAAAACTAAAACTCAACGTTAAGAATGCACAGAAGAAGGACTCGAGGACTAGAAACTAGAAACTTAGATTAACGAATGAGGTGCAAGAAAGCTTGGTGTTGGGCTTAAGGCTTATATCAGCCTCTGTCGAGGGCCATTAAGGCCTCCACAAGCGCTTCCCTACTAACCAGCAAGTATACTTTTGCCA
>WNGS01101577.1:0-10038 GCA_020271785.1 Procambarus virginalis
ATTATAATATTATTTGCTTTTTCGTTTATTCTATCCAAATAGTTTCTGTGTGTGGGCTCAGTTTTGATTCCCTCTTTGAGACTACATTTCAAATTGTCTAACGTATATGGCTACTCCACCACCTCGTCTAATATATCTATCTGTGTGAAATAGTTTAAATCCATTTATTTGATATTCGGCTAATAGTTCTCTGTTATCAACATTCATCCACGTTTCGGTAAGTGCATAATATCTATTTTTTCTGTAGTTTTCTGTATTTAATGCTGATAAATGAAAGTTCTGAGGCTAGTAAGGATGATAGAATTACAAGATACGACTAGATGGGTGAGATTGCGAAGGATCGGATAAGAACATAAGAACATAAGAACAAGGCAACTGCAGAAGGCCTATTGGCCCATACGAGGCAGCTCCTATTTATAACCACCCAATCCCCTCATATACATGTCCAACCCATGCTTGAAACAATCGAGGGACCCCACCTCCACAATGTTAGCGGCAATTGGTTCCACAATCAACACCCCTGTTACTGAACCAGTATTTACCCAAGTCTTTCCTAAATCTAAACTTATCCAATTTATACCCATTGTTTCGCGTTCTGTCCTGTGTTGATACTTTTAATACCCTATTAATATCCCCTTTGTTATGTCCATTCATCCACTTGTAAACCTCTATCATGTCACCCCTAACTCTTCGCCTTTCCAGTGAATGCAACTTAAGCTTTGTTAATCTTTCTTCATATGAAAGATTTCTAATTTGGGAATTAACTTAGTCATCCTACGCTGGACACGTTCAAGTGAATTTATATCCATTCTATAATATGGCGACCAAAACTGAACTGCAACTCTAAATGGGCCTAACAAGAGCAAGATATAGCTTGAAACCACACCAGGTGTCTTGTTACTTACGCTGCGATTAATAAATCCGAGTGTCCTATTTGCCTTATTACGAACATTCATGCATTGATCCTTTTGTTTTAAATTCTTACTAATTATAACTCCCAGATCCCTTTCGCAATCCGACTTCGCAATCTCAACACCATCTAGCTCGTATCTTGTAACTCTATCATCATTACCTAGCCTCAGAACTTTACATTTATCAGCATTAAACTGCATCTGCCAGTCCTTTGACCATTTCAAAACCCTATCTAGATCACTTGAAGTGATAGTGAGTCCTCCTCCGAATTAATTTCCCTACCGATTTCGTATCATCGGCCAATTTGCAAATGTTGCTACTCAAACCTGAATCTAAATCATTTATATATATTATAAACAACAGAGGTCCCAAGACAGAGCCTTGAGGCACTCCACTTACAACATTTTCCCACTCTGACTTGACTCCATTTATACTAACTCTCTGTTTCCTTTGGTATAGCCATGCCCTAATCCAGCTTAATATAGCACCCCCAATACCATGAGCCTCTATCTTAATCTCTTTTCATGTGGCACTGTATCAAAAGCTTTGCTAAGTCAAGGTACACAACATCACAATCCTTACCACTATCACTGCCTCCTCAACTATGCTAGAATAAAAGATAACATAAGAACATAAGAACAAAGGCAACTGCAGAGGCTATTGGCCCATACGAGGCAGTTCTAATTTATAACCACCCAATCCCACTCATATAGATGTCCAACCCATGCTTGAAACAATCGAGGGACCCCACCTCCACAATGTTCCGGCAATTGGTTCCACAATCAACAACCCTGTTACTGAACCAGTATTTACCCAATTCTTTCCTAAATCTAACTTATCCAATTCATACCCATTGTTCGCGTTCTGTCCTGTGTGACTTTCAATACCCTTTTATTCCCCTTTGTATGTCCATTCATCCACTTGTAAACCTCTATCATGTCCACCCCTAACTCTTTCGCCTTTCCAGTGATGCAATAGCTTTTAATCTTGCTTGATACCTGGTTGATGGGGTTTTGGGAGTTCTTCTACTCCCCCAGCCCGCCCGAGGCCAGGCTTGACTTTTGAGAGTTTGGTCCACTAGGCTGTTGCTTGGAGCGCCCGCAGGCCCACATACCCACCACAGCCCGGCTGGTCCGGAACTCCTTGGAGGATAATCTTAGTTTCCTCTTGAAGATGTCCACGGTTGTTCCGGCAATATTTCTTATGCTTGCTGGAGGACGTTGAACAACCGCGGACCTCTGATGTTTATACAGTGTTCTCTGATTGTGCCTATGGCACCCCTGCTCTTCACTGGTTCTATTCTGCATTTTCTTCCATATCGTTCACTCCAGTACGTTGTTATTTTACTGTGTAGATTTGGGACCTGGCCCTCCAGTATCTTCCAGGTGTATATATTTGATATCTCTCTCGTCTTCTTTCTAGTGAGTACATTTGGAGAGCTTTGAGACGATCCCAATAATTTAGGTGCTTTATCGCGTCTATACGTGCTGTATATGTTCTCTGTATTCCCTCTATTTCAGCAATCTCTCCTGCTCTGAAGGGGAAGTGAGTACTGAACAGTACTCAAGACGGGACAGCACAAGTGACTTGAAGAGTACAAGCATTGTGATGTGATCCCTGGATTTGAAAGTTCTCGTAATCCATCCTATCATTTTTCTGGCTGTCGCAATATTTGCTTGGTTATGCTCCCTAAACGTTAGGTCGTCAGACATCATTATTCCCAAATCCTTTACATGCTTTTTTCCTACTATGGGTACATTTGATTGTGTTTTGTACTCTGTATTATGTTTAAGGTCCTCATTTTTACCGTACCTGAGTACCTGGAATTTATCACTGTTAAACATCATGTTATTTTCTGATGCCCAGTCGAAAACTTTATTAATATCAGCTTGAAGTTTTTCAATGTCTTCAGCCGAGGTAATTTTCATACTGATTTTTGTGTCATCTGCAAAGGATGATACGAAGCTGTGACTTGTATTTTTGTCTATCTGATATGAGAATAAGGAAAAGCAGCGGTGCAAGGACTGTACCCTGAGGTACAGAGCTTTTAACTGCACTTGGACTAGATTTTATATGGTTGACCGTTACTCGCTGAGTCCTGTTTGACAGAAAACTGAGTATCCAGCGTCCTACTTTACCGGTTATTCCCATTGACTTCATTTTGTGTGCTATCACGCCATGGTCACATTTATCGAAAGCCTTTGCGAAGTCCGTGTATATCACATCAGCATTCTGTTTTTCTTCTAATGCCTCAGTGACTTTATCGTAGTGCTCAAGTAGCTGTGAGAGGCACGATCTTCCCGCTCGAAATCCATGTTGGCCTGGGTTGTGAAGGTCATTGGTCTCCATGAAATTGGTGACCTGACTCCTAATCACTCTCTCAAATACTTTTATTATGTGCGATGTCAGTGCAACTGGTCTATAATTCTTTGCCAATGCTTTGCTCCCTCCCTTGTGTAGAGGGGCTATGTCTGCCACTTTAAGTGCATCTGGTATCTCTCCCGTGTCCAAGCTCTTCCTCCACACTATACTGAGTGCCTGTGCTACCGGCACTTTGCATTTCTTTATAAATATTGAATTCCATGAGTCTGGACCTGGGGCCGAGTGCATGGGCATGTTTCAATTTCTCTTTCAAAATTTAGTGCGCTCGTGTTGATATCAGTTATATTTACAGGGGTTTGGATATCCGCATAAAGAAATTGTCTGGATCTTCTACTTTCATGTTGTTTATTGGAGTGCTAAACATGTCCTCATACTGCTTTTTTAGGATTTCACTAATTTCTTTGTCATCCTCCGTGTATGACCTTCACTTGTACGAATAGGTCCAATACTGGCAGTAGTTTTTGCTTTTGATTTCGCATATGTGAAGAAGTATTTTGGATTTTTCTTTATTTCCTGAATTGCTTTCTGTTCTAACTGCCTTTCTTCAGTTTCATATGAGTGTTTCAATTTCCGCTCGATTTCTTCAATCTCCCTATTTAAATTATTCCTTCTTTGACGGGAAATTCGTGTCTGCATAAGCAGTTCCGTTATTCTTTTCCTGCGTTTATAGTGTCTTCTGCGTTCTCTTTCTACGTTGGATCTCTTTCTGGCTTTCCTCAAAGGAACATGTTCAGACAGACTTGATACGCTTCCGAAGTCAGTTTTTCTATTCCTTCTGTAGGACTTTTATTACTTAAAACAGTTTCCCATGGAATGTTTTTAAGTTCCCTGTTTATTATCTCCCAGTCTATCCTTTTATTATTAAAATTGAATTTACTGAATAGCCCCTCTCGCTTTATCAACGTTTTAGGTCTATTCTGAGTATTGATGGTAGTTTGCACTTCAATGAGCTTGTGATCTGAATATGTGGTATCTGATATCGTAATGTCTCTGATAATGTCTTCATTGTTCGTAAAGACCAGATCTAGAATATTTTTATTTCTCGTTGGCTCCGATATCTGCTGAGTGAGTGAAAATTTGTCACAGAATCTAAGTAGTTCTCTAATCTGTGGTTGGTTAGGTCCTGATAGATTCCCTGGTATAATATTATTGTTTGCTATTCTCCACCTGAGACTAGGCAAGTTGAAGTCACCTAAGAAGATAATATCAGGTATTGGGTTCTCCAAATTATCAAGGCTATTCTCTATTTTGTTTATCTGTTCTGTGAATTCCTCAGCCGTTGCATCTGGCGGTTTGTATATTAGAATAATCACTAAATTTATTTTCTCTATTTTAATCCCAGTACCTCTACCACCTCATTTGTAACGTTTAGGAGCTCCGAGCACACAAGGTCTTCCCTAATATACAGACCCACTCCTCCATGTGACCTAATTTTCCTATCACACCTGTATAGGTTATATCCTGGAATCCAGATCTCACTGTCCAAGAATTCCCCTGCATGGGTTTCTGTGAAAGCTCCAAATACTGCATTTGACTCCGTGAGGAGGCCATTTATGAACTGTACTTTATTGTTTGTTCTTGTTTTCAGTCCTTGTATGTTGGCAAAGATGAATGAGGTTACTCTGTTAGTGATAGTTTGACTGGGAGACTTTTTCGGCAAGCCCATTATGCGTGGACATATTGAGTTTGTTTCTGACCAGTGCTGATTGTTGTAGGGCAGTTGCCTGTTGTAGTTGTGGTTCCCTTTCGGTGTGTAGTTGTATCTGTAATTCTGGTATGCAAGTGGGTCTGGCATCCAGTTCCATACATTCTCCATGCTCCTCCTTTTGAATTCTCTTTCGGTCTGGTATAAAAATTTATCGAATTTCCTCCAAATTCATTATCCTGCTTGCCACTCTTTATGTAGCGTTCCGTGCCTTTCACGTGAAAGTATGGGCAGCTGAGGTCATAGCATTTTCTGTCCTCCAGTGAGGTTTGGCACATCTCAGGATGGAAAAACCTACATATTGATCCAAATCGACACTCACCTTTCCTAAGCATATTTAAACATTTTTTGGGATGTTGATAACTGCATTCTAATCCTTTCTTATTACCAGCATATCTATGTCTGCATATGCCCTTTGCATAAAATTTGCATAAGTCTGTCCTTCTGTTCTGACTCTCTCTATCGGGAACCGTTGTAGTGTCTGTACCTACCGAGCTGTCATGCTGTCTGTTACACTTTCTAGTTTACTGTCATCCACATCCGGGCCTACTGAGTCAGAGTTTACAACTTCCTGAGTTTCAGCCTCAGTTTCATCCCTGACTATAGCCTCCGCCCCTGGTATATTACAATTGTTGTTCCTTTCCACTCCTTCTGGATGGCTGGTAGGCTTCCAATGAACGATGTTTTCCGTTCATGCGTCATGTTATCTAGAAGGTTTTTTTAGGATTCCAAGCTGGCTGGTCATGTTTACACACCCAGAGCAAGTGGCCAGCTCTCAGTGCCGCAGTGTTACTCACTCCTGTACAAGCCGAATGAAATCTATTCTTACAGATATCATTCAATTCCCGTTGCCTTCGACTTTAGGAGATGTTACAGTGGCCACAAATTTGTTTATTTACTCCCATTTTGCCTTGTTTTTTGTATATATCTATATATTATAATATTATATGTATACCTATGTTTGTAAGTATATATGTTTATTTGTTCTACAGTATGTCAGTACTTATCACACGGTCGAGGGTGAGGGAGGGTCCCAGAGGCTGTACCGTTGACACTTGTTGTCCCAGGCCGCGGCTGGAGGCCCTCAGTTCCAGTTACTTGGGTTATAACACTGATATATTAATTCGCTTGTATTACAATAAGGGATTTTCTGCTTTATTCCCGACTTGCAATAGTATTCACTTTCTCTATTACTAATTTCTCGATCCACATTCCCCTATTACACTTGTTGGAAACCAATTGCTAGTAAGCACACACACACACGGCGGCCACACAGGATGTGGGCCTAAGGGCTGGTTCTGGCACCACGAGGTGACTCCACACGAAATTCACTTGTTATTTCCTTAAAGCACAAAATCGGATGTCAATCACTATGGTATATTGTTTAATAATTGAGATGCCTTTATGAGTTTCTGACTGTGTTTAGTTCCTGTATCACTGACATATCCGAGATATATAGTGTTTTTTCACAGAGCTCGTGCTCACGTGTGCTTCCCCTTCCCCACATCAGTCGAACCAGTCCTTCATATGAAATATTTCTTTTCTAATTTGTGGGGAATTAACTTGTCTTCTACGCTGGACACTTCAAGTGAAGTTATATCCATTCTATAATATTGCGACCAAAACTGAAACTGCATATCTAAATGGGGCCTAACCAGAGCAAGATATAGCTTTAGAACCACACCAGGTGTCTTGTTACTTACGCTGCGATTAATAAATCCGAGTGTCCTATTTGCCTTATTACGAACATTTATGCATTGATCCTTTTGTTTTAAATTCTTACTAATTATAACTCCCAGATCCCTTTCGCAATCCGACTTCGCAATCTCAACACCATCTAGCTCGTATCTTGTAACTCTATCATCATTACCTAGCCTCAGAACTTTACATTTATCAGCATTAAACTGCATCTGCCAGTCCTTTGACCATTTCAAAACCCTATCTAGATCAACTTGAAGTGATAGTGAGTCCTCCTCCGAATTAATTTCCCTACCGATTTTCGTATCATCGGCAAATTTGCAAATGTTGCTACTCAAACCTGAATCTAAATCATTTATATATATTATAAACAACAGAGGTCCCAGACAGAGCCTTGAGGCACTCCACTTACAACATTTTCCCACTCTGACTTGACTCCATTTATACTAACTCTCTGTTTCCTTTGGTATAGCCATGCCCTAATCCAGCTTAATATAGCACCCCCAATACCATGAGCCTCTATCTTTTTAATCAGTCTTTCATGTGGCACTGTATCGAAAGCTTTGCTAAAGTCAAGGTACACAACATCACAATCCTTACCACTATCAACTGCCTCAACTATGCTAGAATAAAAAGATAACAAATTTGTTAAACATGAACGGCCATTTATAAAACCATGTTGCGACTCAATTATTAATTTATGTTTTTCAAGATGAAGACGAATTTATTTGCTATTATAGATTCGAGTAACTTTCCCACAATAGACGTTAGGCTAATTGGTCGATAGTTAGACGCAAGTGATCTATCTCCTTTCTTAAAAACTGGTATCACATTAGCAACTTTCCAAAACTCACCTCTGGCACTGTGCCTGACTCTATTGATTTATTAATATGATTGACAGTGGGTCACAAAGCTCCTCTTTGCATTCTTTCAGCACCTGGCAAACACTTCATCCGGCCCTGGGGATTTGTTTGGTTTGAGTTTTACTATTTGTTTAAGAACATCCTCCCTGGTAACTGCTAAACTCGTCAACCTGTCCTCGTCCCCACCCACATAGACTTGTGGGCTGAAGGCATATTGTTAAGTTCCTCTTTAGTAAATACAGATACAAAATATTTATTAAAATACTACTCATCTCTTCATCACTATCTGTTATTTGACCTGTCTCAGTTTTTAATGGACCTATCCTTTCCCTAGTCTTAGTTCGATATAACTGAAAAAACCTTTAGGATTGTGTCTTTGCTTGCCCTGCTATACGAACTTCATAGTTTCTTTTTGCTTTCCTTATCTCTTTTTTTAACATTTCGAACTAGTTGTACTCCCCATTTTTTTATCCTCTTGTACCAAGCTCTCTTTTTACCTATAAGATTCTTCAAATTCTTTGTTATCCACTTTGGGTCATTAGTAATCGATCTATTCAATTTGTGTGGTATACTACGTTCCTGTGCTTTGTTTAGAATATTCTTAAATACGTTATAATTGAATCTACATCGAAATCCCCATTTACATCACCTATCGCTGGGTTCATGTCTCGCTCCAAGACCGGCCCACACCCCATACCCAAGACTTTCCAATCAATTTGACCCAAAAAATTTCTTAGGCTATTAAATCAGCTTTTCGAAAATCTGGCACTTTAACAGAATTTTCTCCTACAGGTCTATTCCATTCTATGCCAAATCTGATTTCTTTGTGATCACTGTTCCCTAGCTCACTCCCTATTTCGATGTCATTAATTTGTGTTTCCCTGTTAGTTAACACTAAATCTAAAATATATTTTCCCGTGTTGGTTCCTTAATGTGTTGCGTAAGAAAGCAATCGTCAATTAATTCTAGAAAATCTTCTGCTTCACTATTCCCTGTTTTGTTCAACCAGTTTATTCCACTCAAATTAAAGTCACCCATGACATAAATACTGTTAGATCTAGATGCCCTAGATATTTCATCCCATAGATGCTTTGCTTCCATTCTGTCTAAATTTGGTGCCTATATATAACTCCTATTATAATATTATTTGCTTTTTCGTTTAATTCTATCCAAATAGTTTCTGTGTGTGGCTCAGTTTTGATTCCCTCTTTGAGACTACATTTCAAATTGTCCCTAACGTATATGGCTACTCCACCACCTCGTCTAATATATCTATCTGTGTGAAATAGTTTAAATCCATTTATTTGATATTCGCTAATAGTTCTCTATTATCAACATTCATCCACGTTTCGGTAAGTGCAATAATATCTATTTTTTCTGTGCAGACAAGAGCATTTAATTCGTTAATTTATTTCTTAGACTTCTACTGTTTGTGTAATATACCCTAAGTGAATTGTTATTTTGAGGCCCTTCTCTTTCCCTGATCATTTTGCCAATTCCTTTCTCCCGCAAACACATACTTTTATTACATCCTTCCTCCAAATCAATTCCCATACCTCTATCTACTAACAGTTTAAACCCAAACAAACACCTCTAACCACTTCTTCCAACGATTTGCAACAGCAACAACCCCAGCTCTCGATAGATGCACCCCATCCCGAGCATACATTTCATTTCTTCCATAGAAGTGTTCCCAGTTGTCTATATAAGATATTGCATTAGATTTGCAATATCTTTCCAGCCTGCAATTGACACCAAGTGCCCTCGACATCCATTCATTTCCCACTCCCTTCTTGGAAGAATGCCACATATGATCGGGATTCCTCCCTTGCTCCTAACTAATTCTATTGCTGTCTTGAATTTCTGTATTAGTTCCTCACTTCTAACTCTCCCAACATCATTACCCCCTGCACTAATACAAATAATGGGTTTGTTCCCATTTCCCGTCATAATATCTTTCATGTTTCCAACAATATCACCAATACCAGCTCCAGGATAGCAAACCCTTAATCTGTTCCCTTTATCTCTGGCACAAAACGTTCTGTCCAAATACCTCACCTGGGAATCTCCCACAACCAAAATTCGCTTCGATCCTCCCTTTCTCTTGAGGCACTTTGAGGCCCGCGCTTCAATGTTCCTCGCCGCTATGCCTTACCTCCACTGAACCATAGGTTCACCACAGCACTCGTCCTCCAACACATCAAATGCGTTGTAATCTTTATGGTATTAGGTGTCTTTTTTGCCAAGGTCTTCTTAGACCCCTGTCTTTTAACAATAGCCAAGACGGGTCTCCCTAATGCCGGTCTCCTCCTTTGCTTCATCCTGTCGTTGCTTAAGCTGCCTTACCTCCTCCCGCAACGAATCCAGCTCTGTCCTCAGAGCTCCAACCAGACTCACCAACTCCCTCACCAAACCCTCCATTATTGCTGAATAATATTGCTTCACTCGAGCTCCAGCTAACACAACCTCTCACTGGAC
>WNGS01101582.1:0-11171 GCA_020271785.1 Procambarus virginalis
GGGACCAGTGTGAGGGGAAGGGGACAGTGTGAGGGGAAGGGGACCAGTGTGAGGGGAAGGGACCAGTGTGAGGGAAGGGGACCAGTGTGAGGGGAAGGGGACCAGTGTGAGGGGGAAGAGCCTCCACTCATCCTCCTGCCTGGGGAGTAAGCCAGTGGGAATGTGTGCCCACTCCTCTAGTAGTCACTCTGGGCCCACACTGTGGTAACCCCTCACGCGTCCACCACAGTCACCACCACCACCACAGTCACCACCACCACCACAGTCACCACCACCACCACACAGTCACCACCACCACCAGTCTGCTACCACACTGTACCACTAGCACAGCCTGCCACCGCCACTGTACCACTAGCACAGCCTGCCACCACCACTGTACCACCACCACAGCCGGCCACTGCCACTGTACCACTACCACAGCCTGCCACCACCACTGTACACTAGCACAGCCTGCCACCACCACTGTACAACTACCACTGTACCACCACCACTGTACCACCACCACTGTACCACCACCACCACTGTACCACTACCACAGCCTGCCACCACCACTGTACCACTACCACAGCCTGCCATCACCACTGTACCACTAGCACAGCCTGCCACCGCGCACTGTACCACTACCAATGTACCACCACCACTGTACCACCACCACTGTACCACCACCACAGCCGCCACTGCCACTGTACCACTACCACAGCCTGCCACCACCACTGTACCACTAGCACAGCTGCCACCGCCACTGTACCACTACCACAGCCTGCCACCACCACTGTACCACCACACAGCCTGCCACTGCCACTGTACCACTACCACAGCCTGCCACCACCACTGTACCACTAGCACAGCCTGCCACTGCCACTGTACCACCACCACAGCCTGCCACCACCACTGTACCACTAACACAGCCTGCCACCACCACTGTACCACCACCACAAGCCTGCCACCACCACTACCACCACCACTGTACCACTACCACAGCCTGCCACCACCACTGTACCACTAACACAGCCTGCCACTGCCACTGTACCACTACCACAGCCTGCCCCCACCACTGTACCACCACCACAGCCTGCCACCACCACTGTACCACCACCACAGCCAGCCACCGCCACTGTACCACTACCACAGCCTGCCACCCCACTGTACACCACCACAGCCTGCCACCACCACTGTACCACCACCACAGCCTGCCACTGCCACTGTACCACCACCACAGCCTGCCACCACCACTGTACCACTAACACAGCCTGCCACCACCACTGTACCACCACCACAGCCTGCCACCACCACTGTACCACCTAACACAGCCTGCCACCACCACTGTACCACCACCACAGCCTGCCACTGCCACTGTACCACCACCACAGCCTGCCACCACCACTGTACCACTACCACAGCCTGCCACCACCACTGTACCACTAACACAGCCTGCCACCACCACTGTACCACCACCACAGCCTGCCACCACCACTGTACCACTACCACAGCCTGCCACCACCACTTTACCCCACCACAGCCTGCCACCACCACTGTACCACCACCACAGCCTGCCCCACCACTGTACCACTACCACAGCCTGCCACCACCACTGTACCACTACCACAGCCTGCCACCACCACTGTACCACTACCACAGCCTGCCACCACCACTGTACCACCACCACAGCCTGCCACCACCACTGTACCACCACCACAGCCTGCCACTGCCACTGTACCACTAACACAGCCTGCCACCACCACTGTACCACCACCACAGCCTGCCACCACCACTGTACCACCACCACAGCCTGCCACCACCACTGTACCACTAACACAGCCTGCCACCACCACTGTGCCACTACCACAGCCTGCCACCACCACTGTACCACTAACACAGCCTGCCACCACCACTGTACCACCGCCACAGCCTGCCACCACCACTGTACCACTACCACAGCCTGCCACCACCACTGTACCACTACCACAGCCTGCCACCACCACTGTACCACTAACACAGCCTGCCACCACCACTGTACCACTACCACAGCCTGCCACCACCACTGTACCACTACCACAGCCTGCCACCACCACTGTACCACTAACACAGCCTGCCACCACCACTGTACCACTAACACAGCCTGCCACTGCCACTGCACCACTACCACAGCCTGCCACCACCACTGAACCACCACCACAGCCTGCCACCACCACTGTACCACCACCACAGCCTGCCACCACCACTGTACCACCACCACAGCCTGCCACCACCACCGTGCCACCACCACAGCCTGCCACCACCACTGTATCACCACCACAGCCTGCCACCACCACTGTACCACCTACACTGCTCAGCTGGTCCTGGGAAAGACCGTCAGGGGGCCTCCAGAGAATAAATAAAATTAATCTTCATTTCAATTTTGTTTCAAAGTAGATGTCGTACTTGGCGGCCAAGCACCTGATTACGGTAACGATGCCATCGTAAATGACCTCTTACTAACTGCCAGTTGGGTCATTAGGCCAGCGGGGCCATGGAGGAGGGGAGAATGGGCAAGCTTTTTTGTCGAGGTGGTAGGGGGGAAGGGGGGAGGTGGAGTTTGGTTGGTGTCGAGAGGGAAAAGTTGCTTGGTGGAGGATGGATGGTGGAATAGGGGGAGGTTTGAGGGTGATGGAGTGGGGGTTGAGGGTGATGGAGGGGGGAGGGAGAGTGGGGGTTGAGGGTGATGGAGTCAACGGTGGTGAGGTTATCAGGTATTTTATCTAGCACTGAATAAAAAGGAAGTAACTGATGCTTTACAAACTCAATATTCACGTAAACTTCGGATTAAATAAACTATTTCGGAGTCAAAACAGAAAAGGGGGGACAGGTCTTTCTGGCCCTAAAGGACCATAGGCCTAATATCTGATGGTCTTCAGCCACACTCAACTGCTTATCCACCTGTTTAGACACGTTTAACCTCCTCCCCTTTATCATTCCACCAGGAAAGATGGGAGGGAAAGGGTGTTAGCCTGATCACGGCAGGGTATGAAGGTCACCCGGGATTATGAGGGTCACCGCGCCCGGTTATAGGGACGAGGGATAGAGAACATGAGGGGGGAGGGAGAAGTGCTGGATGATATCCTGGCAGGGACACGGCCAGCTGGCTAGTTACACTGTTTAGCACGGGTGGTATACGAACAATGAGAAACTGAGTAACCAATTGAGCCACTGAGACATTAGAAAGAACTTTTTTAGTGTCAGAGTAGTTAACAACTGGAATGCACTAGGCAGTGATGTGGTGGAGGCCGACTCCATACACAGTTTCAAATGTATATATGATAGAGCCCAGTAAGCTCAGGAACCTGTACACCAGTTGATTGACGGTTGACAGGCGGGACCAAAGAGCCGAAGCTCATCCCCACAAGTACAATTAGGTGAGTATACCCCAAACACCGAACTAACCACTACCACCACCAGAGGTGGGAGTGAAACAGCCTTGAAACAGCCGGACACAATCAAACCTCATTACTCACGACGAAAAATTGCTGCTAGTGAAGCCTGTCAAAACACACTCCAGAGTGTAGTCTTCCTCTCAATATCTTCATCCAATTTCCTGCCATTCTTCAAGAATTGGATTACCAAGGGGTTCCTATGTATGTTTGTGAGGTTGGGTGTGTACACACTCGCCTATTTGTGAGTGTGCATGCGTGCGTTTGTACAGAGTGTACACGAGTGTGTGAATTTCTAAAGCTGCCATGGATTCTGCCTTTCTGACAGCCAGCTATCTTTCTTCAATAACTCCTAGCCCTCAGCTCCATTCATATCAACTCCTAAAACTGTGTAGGGAATCTGCTTCATCTCTCCCCTCTAGCAGCTCAAGACATTGGCGCATAAAATACGTGTGTTTAATGTATTCAATAAAGACTGCTTGCATGTTCCATTGTTCTATTATTGCCTGTAATGTGTGTGTCTGCCGACACTTTGGAAAGGAGGGTGATGAGTTAACAATGAAAAGTGAGAAGTGTAGGGACGGGACTAAGTACAGTTTTCAAGTGTAGTGATGGTGGCACGTGGCGCAGGCTGCCAGGCCTCTACTAGACTATAATAGAGCTTTAGTTAGTAGTCATCCTCAGGCCTAGTGCCCACTCTCTCTCTGTCTGTCTCCTCGCACACCCATCATCACCCTGCTATATTATTTAACCAATCACAGTAAAGCTTAACTTTCAACTCCAGACATAACCACTAATCCTTCAGCTTTCTTTACCCCTATAAACACCCTCAGTTAACCCCTGTTTGTCGCATTAACGATGGTTCTTACCATATACATCCCTTTAGTTCCCAGCATTGTTCTTCGGGTAAGTCTATTCAGTTGAGCCATCCCTTTCTTCTCTCTCTCACACCTCTCCATGAGCATAAGTGTCATTTACAAGATCGGGCAGATGTGTTCGGTTAGATCCCACCGCTGCCACCAATACTCAGTTCCCAGTTCCTCCTTCAGCCCGTAAGTATACTGTCTCCAATACATCAGCTGTTTTTGTTGCTGCTGCTACTCCTACCGGTACTCAATGTGCTTTCCAGTCCTCTTACTGCTTTCATACTTGAATCATCCTCTTACTTCTGTTAGTGACAATATTCAGGGTACAGTCCTCCTCTTCCCACCGCCGGAACTAACTATATTCTGTCAGTAATACTCTGCTACTGCTGCTGCTGCTGCTGCCGCTGCTGCTGCTGCTGCCGCTGCTGCTGCCGCTGCTGCTGCCGCTGCTGCTGCTGCTCCTCCTCCTCCTCCTCCTCCTCCTCCTGCTGATATTAAGCTGCTCCCCGCCCCCCCCCGACACACCGCTCCTACTGGTGCTAAAATTAAATAGTTCCTTTTCTACCCCTATTCTTCCAGTTTCTGCCGTCACCACCAACCCTCGGCTCATCCTGCCGCTGCTGCCACCAACCCTCGGCTCATCCTGCCGCTGGAACTACATCCACCTTGCAACCGCTAGGAATGTTTAGTTCCTGCCAATACTGCTCCTGGTCACCAGGCCACGCCCTCACCACACTCCTGTCTTCATTCACTTTCATCGGTATCCACGCTGTCACCAACAGCGACTGACACTGTCTCCTGACAGCTGGGTGGACAGCGCTTCGGATTCGTAGTCCTGAGGTTCCGGGTTCGATCCCCGGTGGAGGCGGAGACAAATGGGCAAAATGTTTCTTTCACCCTGATGCCCCTGTTACCTAGCAGTAAATAGGTATCTGGGAGTTAGACAGCTGCTACGGGCTGCTTCCTGGGGGTGGAGGCCTGGTTGAGAACCGGGACGCGGGGACACTAAGCCCAAAATCAACTTTGACGGGTCGGGGCGTCATTGAACACTCTACAGGCCAGGACTACGAGTAGGAAAGCGTGGGAGGTCGCCAGCTTCGGGGTGTGGGGGAAGAGAGAGAAGAGGGCAGCCAGAAAGACTAACTTGAGTGGGACTGTGTGCGCCACAGAACACTGGCGGCTGTGTCATGAATATCATCGACGGTATACTAAGGCCATATAGATGTGATCTCTGGCGAGGGTGTGATGGTCACACGAATGCATCCTCTAATAGAGTTCATCACCATTCTAATAGAGTATCCTAGGAAGATGTCACAGGAGTTGCACTCGCGTCAAAGTGAGGAAGGGACGGGAGGCCTGAGTAAGAGATGGAGGGAACGCTGGAGTGGTGTGCTGAGGTCCTGCTCGTCTGACAAGCCTGGAGGGTACGGGGGTCAGGGGGACGGCACGGGGACGCCCAGTTAGCGCGATGTACGCATGGGGGGACGGGGTCTACAGAAGGCACGAAGCACAAAAGTAACGACAGGGGCGGTGAGACGGGTGAGCAGGAATGATGAACGTGGCAGAGGACAGTGTATATGAGAGATCACACCTAATGTCGACGGGGATGGCCAAGTGCGAGCGTGTATTGCGCGATGTGAATGGGGAAGGCGCTGTTAAACCGCGTGATCGTAGGCGGAGATGACCAACGAGTGGGGTGAGGTTGCCATGATATAACAAGGCGTGTAGAAAAAACTACAAGGGGGGGGGTGGGAGAGTGGGTAGATCTCTGTGGGGTGGTGCCTGGTGCTGCAGGAGATGCGGAGGGGTTTAAAAGTGGGGCTTGGGACGAGATAAGTGAGAAGATCAAGGGGTAGATAAGATAGCGGTAATGGACACTAAAGAAAGAGAACGATAGTGCCACAAAGTGTGGTTTGGTGAGGTGAAGGATGGGAGGTCAGAGGGGGGATGGTGTGATAATTGGATTTGAAAATGCTGTAGGGGTGACGGAAGGAGTGTTCGATGTTGTTTGAGGAAATTGAACGGGGATATAAAAACTATAATTGCCCAAAAGGAGACTACGAGGTGATAAGTGAATCTATAATGCAGCGTGATGCGTTTGGGGTGTTACAGGACATAATATAAATAATAAAAGGTTGCGTAATAGGATAATAAACAATGGAGTACACAGTCGTAGGAATATGAATATTAGTAAAGATCTATTGTAACGGAAAAGGGATTAGCGTAGAGCACACGAATGTTGTGTGAAACACAAGTGAACAGATGTAGCAACAAAGAGGATAGGGCGATACAACAATATACGAGATAGATAGACACTAATCTAGACAAAAAAGCGGGCCTCAGAAACTATAGCGCATGGAGGATGTAGAGGTTAGGTGCAAAATGGAGAGATCAGGGATAACACATAGTGAAGATTATGGACAAGAAACATAACAACAGTGGGAAGCGCAAGACGACGACAACACAAGACGAGGGTGTGGTAAAAAGGTGTGGGACAAACAGCATGATAACTAGTGGATTGGCAGGGGGGGGGCAACTGGGATGGAAGCTGGGTGAGCTACTCCAAAACTTGGCTATGCACAGCAACTCGCCTCGCGGGGAACTAAGGGGGGGATTTAAACACAGCAAGCGACATGGAGGCGATGAGAGAGGGGGTGGGGATGGGGAGGTATCAGTGTGTGTGAAATACAACTGTCAATAAAAATCGGGAACGAAGATAGGAGAGGAGCTGTAAATACAGTGCGGGGTGGTTAAATATCAATGTTCATTCCTTGCTCTCGTAATGCGTGGAGGAGGAAGACCACGGTGCGGGGAACACAGCGGACGTGAACCTGGAGAGAGCATTGGTTGAGGACGACAGACAAGAGTATCAACGTTTGCTGCGGTTGAAATCTGAGTAGCTTCAATCCGACTGGGTGAGCTAATTTGTCGTGCACTGCAAAATTACCATTTCAAACTGACACTTCTCATGAGTCTAGTATCATCATGATGAGGGTAGCGCGCAATCTCGTGAACGCGTAGTAGTATTACACACCGCCTGCGTATATCTATATATTGTCAGTGCATACGATTGTGAACGGTATTATATACAGAGTATATTATTTTAGCTATGGTATATATTGTAGTAATATTAGTAGCGTGATTGTAGTGATCAGTTGGTGCGGAGGGGGGGATCGCTGGGGCGTGATCGGTATAGCATGTGGTGAAGGGTGCTGGAGATGGGCCATTCGCTGAGCTAATCATTAGCGATGTAGGCGTGTCGTGGCAGCATCGGCGTAAGGGTAGAATTGTGCGACGTGGAGGGGCGAGCTGACGCACCGCCAGGCGCTGCCGTCGCGGCCTGAGCGCGAGGCCTCGCCGTGCCACTCCTCGCGTGCCTGCACGGTGACTCTATGAGCCCTCGTCCGCAGCTGGCGCGGTGAATCTCTCATGAGTCTCGTGTACGCATGTCTGCCAGTGCTGCATGGTGCTTTGACGCGAGGTCAGTGAGTGACGAGTACCCACTGATATGGAGGATCGTGATAGAGAGCGAGGTCGGCTAGCATACGTGACCTTAATGCGCGTAGGTATCGGTGATGATCGGTAGACCGGACCTAATGCGTGGTATGCGTGGTGTGCTAGTCCCCTTCAGAGGTATCCTCGGTGGAGGCCGTAGATCCTCCAAATGTATTTTCCCCCACGTGGCCTTGGTTCGGGGCCAACGGTGGGTGCCGGCGAGTCGGCTAGATGCCTCTAGCCCTGCTAAAAATATCCCGCAAACACACATATTTTTTGAGCTAATGTATTCGTGTCGATTTTCATTACATGTAGCGTGCATGATCAAACGGGGCGGGGATGGCTGTATGCCATTATTTATCATTAAAATATCCGTGAAATTGCATATTTTACTTGTATTATTTAGGAGGATTTTGGCTAAAACTGGTGGCGTAATGCACGATTCGGCAACTAGCCAGCACTTCGGCCCTCCCCCTTCCCCCAGTCCATCACTTCCCCTCACACCCTCCCATTACCTTCCCTCACACCTTCACACCCCCTCTTCTCTTCCACCTTAACCCCCCCCCATATGTCCTCCCCTCCGAACAAGACCCTCTCCCCTGAAACCCCCCCCACTGCCCAAAACACTCCCTCTTCCCCTCATCACCTTCCCCCCCCCACTTGTCCCCTCCTCCTCCCCCTCCCCTCAGACGACCTTGAAACCGGTTGCGCTCGACGTTGCCAGATGAACCTCTCCCCGTGGGCCCGTTGTTATGGACGCCAGACATTCCTCTTAATGATTTATTCTTCCTCTGAAGTGAACCCTCTTCCCCCCCCCCCAGGAAATCTATATACACATGCTTTACCAGACGAGTGGTATAGTTTGGGTGTATCCTTGTGTATTTTCGTAGCCAGTCGAGTCATGCGTAGTTCCCAATGTCCTTAGGTGTCTGGGCGTCACGTGGGTGTGAGGGGAGGAACTTAATGCAGTGAGGCCTCTGTTTACACCGCAGTAGTGAGTGACGTGGAATCTGAATGTGTTGTCGGGGTTTTCAGTGTGACTGGGATTATGATATGGCATGTGACTGGCGGGGTGGTGGAGGGTGACAGTCTGGCGGGGGTGACAGTCCTGGCGGGGGTGGTGGAGGTGACAGCTGGCGGGGGTGATGAAGGGGTGACCGTCTGGCGGGGGGTGACAATTCTGGCGGGGTGACAATCTGGCGGGGTGGTGATGGAGGTGACAGTCTGGCGGGGGTGACAATCTGGCGGGGGTGATGGAGGTGACAGTCTGGCGGGGGTGGTGGAGGGACAGTCTGGCGGGGGTGGTGAAGGTGACAGTCTGCCGGGGGGTGATGAAGGTGACCGTCTGGGCGGGGGTGGGTGGACTGGTAAACAGTCTGGCGGGGGTGGGGTGAAGGTGACAGTCTGGCGGGGGGTGTGAAGGTGACAGCTCTTGGCGGGGGTGGTTTGGAGAGGGGGAAACCCAAAAGTCTGGCGGGGGTGGTGGAGGGGTGGACAGTCTGGCGGGGGGGTGGTGGAGATGACAGTCTGGCGGGGGTGGTGGAGGTGGACAGTCTGGCGGGGGGTGGTGGATGGTGGAGGCAGTCTGGGGGCTGGGTGGTGGAGGTGAGGGTGACAGTCTGGCTGGGGTGGGTGGAGGTGACAGTACTGCGGGGGGTGGTGGAGGTGACAGTCTGGCGGGGTGGTGGAGGTGACAGTCTGGCGGGGTGGTGGAGGTGACAGTCTGGCGGGGGTGGTGGAGGTGTGACAGTCTGGCGGTGGTGGTGGAGGTGACAGTCTGGCGGTGGTGGTGGAGGTGACAGTCTGCGGGGGTGGTGGAGGTGACAGTCCTGGCGGGGGTGGTGGAGGTGACAGTCTGACGGTGGTGGTGAAGGTGACAGCCTGCCCGGGGGTGGTGGAGGTGACAGTCTGGCGGTGGTGGTGGAGGGACAGTCACTGGCGGGGGTGGTGGGAGGTGACAGTCTGGGCGGGTATGGTGGTGAAAGGTGAGTTGACGGGGGTGGGGGTGTGGGTGACAGGTGTGGCGGGGTGGTGGAGGTGCAAATCTGGCGGGGGTGGTTGGAGGGTGACTGTCTGACGGGGTGGTGGGGGGTGACAATCTGGCGGGGGTGGATGGAGGGTGACACGTCTGGACTGGGTGGTGGAGGTGACAGTCTGGCGGTGGTGGTAAAGGTGACAGTCTGACGGGGGTGGTGGTGACAGTCTGGCGGGGGTGGTGGAGGTGACAATCTGGCGGGGGTGATGGAGGTGAAGTTCTGACGGGGGTGGTGGAGGTTACAGTCTGGCGGGGGTGGTGGAGGGTGACAGTCTGACGGGGTGGTGGGTGGAAGGTGGTGACAATCTGGCGGGGTGGGTGGTGGAGGTGGACAGGCGGACGGGGGGGGTGGACGGGGCCAGTCTGACGGGGGGTGGTGGAGGTTCCGGGACAGTCTGGCGGGGTGGTGGATGGTGGAGGTGACAGACTAGGAAATTAGTAAAAAACAGGAAATAATTTAAAGAAAAAAGATAGCATGGCAAGTAGTAGAATGTCGGTTAACACTGGACAAATCAGTGCAACCAGAAGACCAACGGTTTAGACAGTTCAAGCAGCAGACAAGACCCCCACGACCACCATGAAAAGTACGTTCAAGCAGGCAGACGATAGCATGAAACATGGCCCATAAAAAAAATGCTGGCAGACACTATGCGTAGCACACAACAGGCAGGCAGAAGATGGCTCATTTCTGATCAGACACCTGAAAGCAGACGCCAAGTATTTTCACTCAAGCAAACAATGCAACACGAACTACAACGCAGGAAAGCCCAGTATAGGCAAACAGATATACACAGCGTTCCGGCAGGACAAGGAGGCCGTCACGGCAGGTCATTAAAAAAACAAAATACCACCCACTGCTACCATGGGCAATTTCGTTCGAGTAGCTAAATCTAAAACATACACCCCACATACCGCTACATATATACCCACCCCACCCCTCACCAACTACCCATGCAGCACACATCATCGTGCAAATCACACCACGAACACACCACACTCCCCTTACCAATCACCACTATGGCTAGTAAATTACGCATAATGTAAAGGGTCGTTTAGCTATGGTGACCAGCGAGGAGGAGCAGGCCGAGGAGCGTAGGGACGTATCTTGTGTGTTGAGTCAGCAGACCATAAGGGGGGGAAACACGCGAGGTGTTAGGCCTGATGGCTGGCTAGGGTGGCGAAATGCGTTGATGAATGTGGCTGACGCGCTCGATTAGTGAGATGAGAGATTGTGAACCTCGCGATTCACTGTTAGTGAATGGTGAGGCTTATGGGTTGAGTGTGGTGAGGCTGTGGTTTTCGATTATGGTGAGGATTGGTGTTTTGATAGTATGGTGATGCTGGGTTATCTATGAGGTTATCTCGTGA
>WNGS01101608.1:0-19546 GCA_020271785.1 Procambarus virginalis
GGGGGAGAAGATTGAAGAGAAGGGGAAGAGAAAGACAAGAGAAGAGAAAGACAAGAGAAAGACAAGAGAAAAAAATATACAAGATAAAATGAAGTGAATACCACAATTGTAAAAAGTATAGGAAGAGAGAAGCTAGAAGAGACAGAAAAGAAGAGGTGTTAGAAGAGAGGAGGAAAGGAGAGATATAAGAAGAGACAAGAAAAATAGGAGAGAAACGTAACAGAATTAAAAAAAAAAAAAAAAAAGACATTTGTTAGAGGAAATCTTGAGATGATTTCGAGGCTTTAGTGTCCCCACGGCCTGGTCCTCGACCAGGCCTCCACCCTCAGGAAGCAGCCCGTGACAGCTAATTATCACCCAGGTACCTATTTTACTGCTAGGTAACAGGGGCATAGGGTGAAAAACTCTGCCCATTGTTTCTCGCCGGCGCCCGGGATCGAACCCGGGACCTACAGGATCACAAGTCCAGCATGCTGTCCGCTCGGCCTATCGGCTCCCTTGTTTCTTTTCGGTAGTTTCATCATTATTGCAAGTTTTCCCTGAAAAGATATTAAGATAAATTAATATTTAATTATTTGTTTATATAAATTGCACACACACAAACTTTATTATATATATATATATATATATATATATATATATATATATATATATATATATATATATATATATATATATATACACAAACCAACAAAATCACTAGAGAAAGGGGGTGTGAAGAATAAGGAGAGGGGGAACATGTTCCTGAAAATTGCATACACAAACATAGATTGAGCGAGATCAAAGATACTGTAGTTAAGTCATGTAATACAGCTGCAGATACCAGACATTGTTGCACTCATGGAGACAAAACTTGAAAGATGATATTTTAAATGAGGTCATATTCTCAAGGGGCTACTCAGTTTGGAGACGAGACAGAAAAATAAGGAAAGGCGATAGTAATAAATTCTTATTCAGGTAAGGTACATACATACAAGGTAAGATACAAAATTGATGGATTTATAGATAGAGCTAGTACATACAATGCCGAAAGCCACTATTATGCAAAGCGTTTCGGGCAGGAAAAACACTAAGACTAAAACTTAATACTAATTGAGATTAAAGTATAAATTGTGTTAAAAAAAAGAATGGAAAAAAGGGGGGGGGGAAACATTGCAAAAATAAGCAAAAATACAATTTGGTCAACAAAACAGCATTGTTTAAAATAGAAGACATGGGTTGACATTTTGGGGGTGAGGTAGGTTACATTGAGTTAATTAGTTAGTACTTAGTTTTTATCTTAAACTGGTTGGGAGAGGTACAGTGTTGCTGTGCTGGTGAAAGAACACCTAAAGGTAAATTAAATAATGATTGCGAATCCACAAGAAGTTGACATAATAGCACTAGAGATCTGCAATCAGGATGATAAACTTTCCTTAAAGAATTTGACAAACACTTGCTGATAGGACATGAAGTAAATGAGATGTATGTCAAGTTTTGTGAAATATATGATAGGGCACAACAAAATTTATACCAAAGGAGAGATGCAGAACTAGGAAAAGGGGGTTTGTTCAACAGAAATTGCGAGAGGGCCAGAGACCCAAACACACACAAATGGAATCAATATATAGCAAGAGGCCAAACCCCCAAACATACAAGCGATGCAAAGATGTTAGAAACAGCAGCAGCAGTAAGGAGAGGGACAGAGACCATAAATAAAGTGTGAAAATATACTCGAGTAAATTTTTTTAACTACTCTCGACAGTGAAGAAAAACAAATATTCAGACGATTTGTGTTAGAATCATTAATCTTACACTTTCGGTCATATTCAACAACACAAATATACACACACACACACACACACATTCCTGTTGCTGTAGCAGGTGAAGAATTAGTTGTCATCTGGATTTTTCCGAGTTTCGGAGTTTCTGAGATATTTTCTATTTTGATAAAGTGAAAAATTTGGTTTGTCTTCCGAATGCACCATATTGGTAAATTTTTTAATAATCTTAAAAATAGTAAATGCCACTATTTTTGCAAAATCATTACAAGATCTATTATTCTAATAAGGGTTTGATAAAATACAGTAGAATGCCTACTGGTTTTACCTGTAATAAGGTTTGATACAGATGATTATGGATATATTGAAATGTTTTTATTGTTAAGAAGCACTTTTTTAAAGAGTATTTTGTAATGAGTAGCTCTGAAAATCAGATTACAGATAATGCTACATAATACACTTCATGTGTGTATATGTTACAACAAGCGAGGTATACAGTATAATGGTATTTATGAGCAAGATGTAATTGTGTCTGACACTGTTAAATTATAAACCATTGTAAACAATTTGTTCACTTTCAAAACTTGGGTAATTACGTATGACAGTGTTAGACAACTGAGGAAGAATTGAAACAGAAATTTCCTTAAGTACTTTCATATTTCAATAATACATCTTCAGAAGGAATCATTCCTCCTGAAGTTGTATTATTTAAATATGAAAGTACTTATGGAAATTCCTGGTTCAATTCTTCTTTCGCGGTCTGACACTGTCACATTTTTCACCACATGTTAATTTCCGTGATTTACACACAAATACATATACACACATTATATATATATATATATATATATATATATATATATATATATATATATATATATATATATATATATATATATATATATATGCATATAAATAAAAAAAACATGAAAATTTTACCTTGCACCTAGATCCACCAAGCCTGTATGGTGTGCGTTTCAGTACTTCGGGAATCTGGAACGATCTGGAATCTCTTATCTGCAATGAAACAATACATATTATTGCACTTACCAAAACATGGATGAATGTAGAAAATAGAGAACTATTAGCTGAATATCAAATAAATGAATTTAATCTATTTCACACAGATAGATATATTAGACCGTGTATGTTAGGTAATATTTGAAATGTAGTCTCAAAAAGACTACATTTCAACAGAAACGTGCCACACACCAGTCATAAGACTGAACCTCGTCGAGGCCAAACGTCTAAATGAGAGCATGAACGAGTAAGAAATAATTTTTTAACACCAGGCATCATACACACACTGAATGCACCTGCAGACACACAACAAGCACTATCAACATAGCAAAGAATACTCCATAAAAAAATCATTAAATTATTGACCAACATGAGAGAGGGTTAGCCAACATGAGAGGGTTGTATTGATTGCCTGAAAATATTTAAATTGTTTAATGTACTGAATGGCATTTTTCAAGTTACAACATTTTTTTTAATTACTCTCCATACACTTGCACTGCTCGGCCTTGCCTCTCCATACACTAGCACTGCTCGGCCTTGCCTCTCCATACACTAGCACTGCTCGGCCTTGCCTCTCCATACACTAGCACTGCTCGGCCTTGCCTCTCCATACACCAGCACTGCTCGGCCTTGCCTCTCCATACACCAGCACTGCTCGGCCTTGCCTCTCCATACACCAGCACTGCTCGGCCTTGCCTCTCCATACACCAGCACTGCTCGGCCTTGCCTCTCCATACACCAGCACTGCTCGGCCTTGCCTCTCCATACACCAGCACTGCTCGGCCTTGCCTCTCCATACACCAGCACTGCTCGGCCTTGCCTCTCCATACACCAGCACTGCTCGGCCTTGCCTCTCCATACACCAGCACTGCTCGGCCTTGCCTCTCCATACACCAGCACTGCTCGGCCTTGCCTCTCCATACACCAGCACTGCTCGGCCTTGCCTCTCCATACACCAGCACTGCTCAGCCTTGCCTCTCCATACACCAGCACTGCTCGGCCTTGCCTCTCCATACACTAGCACTGCTCGCCTTGCCTCTCCATACACCAGCACTGCTCGGCCTTGCCTCTCCATACACTAGCACTGCTCAGCCTTGCCTCTCCATACACCAGCACTGCTCGGCCTTGCCTCTCCATACACCAGCACTGCTCGGCCTTGCCTCTCCATACACCAGCACTGCTCGGCCTTGCCTCTCCATACACCAGCACTGCTCGGCCTTGCCTCTCCATACACCAGCACTGCTCAGCCTTGCCTCTCCATACACTAGCACTGCTCAGCCTTGCCTCTCCATACACCAGCACTGCTCGGCCTTGCCTCTCCATACACCAGCACTGCTCAGCCTTGCCTCTCCATACACCAGCACTGCTCGGCCTTGCCTCTCCATACACCAGCACTGCTCGGCCTTGCCTCTCCATACACCAGCACTGCTCGGCCTTGCCTCTCCATACACCAGCACTGCTCGGCCTTGCCTCTCCATACACCAGCACTGCTCGGCCTTGCCTCTCCATACACTAGCACTGCTCGGCCTTGCCTCTCCATACACCAGCACTGCTCGGCCTTGCCTCTCCATACACCAGCACTGCTCAGCCTTGCCTCTCCATACACCAGCACTGCTCGGCCTTGCCTCTCCATACACCAGCACTGCTCAGCCTTGCCTCTCCATACACCAGCACTGCTCAGCCTTGCCTCTCCATACACCAGCACTGCTCAGCCTTGCCTCTCCATACACCAGCACTGCTCAGCCTTGCCTCTCCATACACCAGCACTGCTCAGCCTTGCCTCTCCATACACCAGCACTGCTCAGCCTTGCCTCTCCATACACCAGCACTGCTCAGCCTTGCCTCTCCATACACCAGCACTGCTCAGCCTTGCCTCTCCATACACCAGCACTGCTCAGCCTTGCCTCTCCATACACCAGCACTGCTCAGCCTTGCCTCTCCATACACCAGCACTGCTCAGCCTTGCCTCTCCATACACCAGCACTGCTCAGCCTTGCCTCTCCATACACCAGCACTGCTCAGCCTTGCCTCTCCATACACCAGCACTGCTCGGCCTTGCCTCTCCATACACCAGCACTGCTCGGCCTTGCCTCTCCATACACCAGCACTGCTCGGCCTTGCCTCTCCATACACTAGCACTGCTCGGCCTTGCCTCTCCATACACCAGCACTGCTCGGCCTTGCCTCTCCATACACCAGCACTGCTCAGCCTTGCCTCTCCATACACCAGCACTGCTCGGCCTTGCCTCTCCATACACCAGCACTGCTCGGCCTTGCCTCTCCATACACCAGCACTGCTCAGCCTTGCCTCTCCATACACCAGCACTGCTCAGCCTTGCCTCTCCATACACCAGCACTGCTCAGCCTTGCCTCTCCATACACCAGCACTGCTCAGCCTTGCCTCTCCATACACCAGCACTGCTCGGCCTTGCCTCTCCATACACTAGCACTATAGCCAGCACTAGAATCTAATAATATAATAAAATATAAGTGTTTACTTACGATAATATTTGCATGAAGCGTTTGTCCTCTGTCCGCTGACTGCACTGACGACAAAATGGCCGCTCTGTTGATCTGGCGTCGACGACGCTGTGACGTCACGGGTGAGGGCAGCAATGCGCATTTCGTCCCTCGACCCTTAATCATTCCCTCGTATATTTTATTTTATTTTTATTTTATTTTATTTATTTATTTATATACAAGAAGGTACATTGGGTTTGTGAGAATACATTGAATAGGACAGTTTTTCCAATCTTGTAAAGCCACTAGTACGCACAGCGTTTCGGGCAGGTCCTTAATCTAACAGATAATTTTAAGTAGGTAATTTCTATCAGAATTGATAAATGATAAATACATTACAAGAGAAAAATGAGATGAGAGAGCTTAGTAAGTATATTAAAGCACATTGTTATATTAAAGCTCTAATTGATTAGATTGAACAGCTTGATTGGAAATTAACAAGATTAATAGACACCATACAGCAGATTGCCAGCACATATAAGACAGCAATGAACACAATGGTAAAGATGTTCAGATTGGGTACATAAAGATTGGGAGACTGGGTAGCAATAGATACAGATAAACAAGAATAATAAACACCATACAACAGATTAGCAGCACATATATATAATTGGCGAGACAATTACTTATCATTTACTTATCTTAGTTAGCAAATAGGGGATATTTGGCTAAGATTTCTGGTAGCAGATCATTTTGAATGAAATATTTAAACATCTATAGAACATTTATTATAAAATTGTCTCTGAATTCAATTCAATTCAATTGAAGTCTTTTGGCACTCCATCACATAGTGACAGAGTGTGTGCTTGTTGACCCAGTTTACATTTTGTTAGGTCTACATCAGCAGATAATTAGAAATCCTAGAGAGAGTTGTAACACAGTTTAAGCCGAAGAGTAGTAACATCTAGAAGTCTGCTGATTTTATTGGATGATCCATAGATGTGTGGCTCCTCTTGCATGATAGTATGATGATAGATGGAATTACTGGTGTCAATTTCACTTTGCCTCAGATCTACAAGATCTTGTTGAAGTTCTCGGTGTACTTCTGCTCTCAGATTGCTCATTGACAATCCAAGGTTACACTCAACGGCTCCTTTAAAGGCAGATTCTTTGGCTAACTTATCAGCTCTATCATGCATTCGGAGGCCAACATGAGATGGAGACCACATGAAATGGACTCTGTTACCATCCTTAATAATTTTGTTGTATTAGTGTCTAGCTTCGGACACGAGCATGTTACAGTTATGTCCTAAAGAGTTGAGAGCATTTAAGGATGATAAGGAGTCACTTACAATTAATGTATCAAGTTTGGAGACTTGTACACATTTCAGTGCAAGGAGCAAGGCAAATAGTTCAGTCTGAAGGGTAGAGGCCCAGTTGTTTATACGGACTCCTCACTCAAAGTATAGGCCATCGCCCATTGTCAGAACAACTGCACTTCCAGTTGCACCCGTGGTGCGGTGTAGGGAACCATCAGTGTATATGATTTGAGAGAGAGAGAATGTTCTGTGGACAGAGCATCAATATGGCTTAAGGCGTTGAGCTTTGCCTCAAGACGAAGCTTGGGCTGATCTCTAATTTGCTTCTTGGGAGGAAAGGGAGGGATTAAACCTGGAAAGAGTGTAACCTCCCACGGTGCAGGAAAGTGTCGTTGTTGTTTCTCTTGGTACAAATCATGAACCCCATACATTCTGAGTTGAGTTCCAGCTTTTGTTATCCATTTGGAACAATGCTGATCTTCAATAAAGAAATTCTGGCGGGCTTCTGTGCAAGGACTAGGATGAGTTAGCCTAAGCATTTTAATACTAATTTGACAGTTAATTTCAGTAACACGATCAACAACGCTCGGAATATTAAGTTCCTTTCTCATATTAAGTATCTTTGTGGTACGAGGGCACCCAAGGATTATCCAAGGATTATTATATCATCAAGGCTTCGTTCTGCAATTTTTCAAGCCCTCCAAGCTTTCTTTCAGGCATCAAAACAAGCAGAGGTGCAGCATAATCCACTAAAGATCTGATGTATGCAAGGTACATCATTTTGACAATTCTGACATTGGCACCATAGCCTGAGTGATAACCTGCAACAGCCTTGAGAACTCGGAGCCTCTCTTTATACTGACGACAGAGTCTGAATACAACAGGACCATACAGTGGCACCTCAAGGCCAAGGTATTTGAATCTGTTTACATAGTCAAGCTGGGAGCCATCAGACAGTTGCATCTTGCGAACAGTTCCTCCCTGCCTGGGTGGGCGCCGATTTAGTATCTTTGTTTTCTCTGCTGAGATAATTAAACCTAGGTTCTGACATGAGTCTAATACAGAGTTAAGAGTGTTCTGCATGATAGCATACCCAGTGGTGTGTAACATTATATCATCAGCATACCCAGTGGTGTGTATCTATATCATCATCATACCCAGTTGTGTGTATCATTATATCATCAGCATACCCAGTTGTGTGTATCAATATATCATCAGCATACCCAGTGGTGTGTATCATTATATCATCGGCATACCCAGTGGTGTGTATAACTATATCATCAGCATACCCAGTGGTGTGTATCATTATATCATCAGCATACCCAGTGGTGTGTATCATTATATCATCAGCATACCCAGTGGTGTGTATCATTATATCATCAGCATACCCAGTGGTGTGTATCATTATATCATCAGCATAGCTATAATGATGTGGACGTTGGGTTTGCTCGGTACAGAGTTTAACAGCGTGTTTATTAAGATATTAAATAAGGTAGGACTGAGGACACCTTCCTGTGAGGTACCTAGTTCGAAGTCTCTTGTTATCATTAATAACTTTGTTGTATTTGTGCCTAGCTTCATACACGTGCATGTTACAGTATGTCTTAAAGACTTGAGAGCAATTAAGGATGATAAAGAGTCACAATTAATGTATAAGTTTAGAGACTTGTACACATTTCAGTGCAAGAAGCAAGGAAAATAGTTCGGATTGAAGGGGGGTAGAGGCCCAGTTGTTTATACGGACTTCCCACTCATAATATAAGCTTTTGATACAGTGCCACATAAAAGACTGATTAAAAAGATAGAGGGTTCACTATATTGTGGATTCTATATTAAGCTGAATTAGGGCATGGCTATACCAAAGGAAACAAAGATTTAGAATCAATGGAGTTAAGTCGCAACACATGGTTTTACACATGGCCGTTCATGTTTAACAAATTTACTCTCTTTTTATTCCAGCATAGTTGAGGCAGTTGATAGTGGTAAGGATTGTGATGTTGTGTTTCTTGACTTTAGCAAAGCTTTTGATACAGTGCCACATGAAACAATGTTGACCTTCAATAAAGACATTCTGGAGGGCTTCTGTGCAAGAGTTAGGATGAGCTAGCCTTAGCATTTTTATACCAATTTGACAGTTAATTTCAGTAACACGATAAACAACGCTCGGAATATTAAGTTCCTTCCTCATGTTAAGTATCTTTGTGGTACGAGGGGCATCCAAAGATTATCTTCAAGGCTTCGTTCTGCAAGTTTTCAAGCCCTTTAAGCTTTCTTTCAGTCATCAAGGCAAGCAGAGGTGCAGCATAATCCACTAAAGATCTGAAGTATACAAGGTACATCATTTTGACAATTGTGACATTGGCACGATAGCCTGAGTGATAACCTGCAACATCTCCAAGAGGGCTTATGGAGCCTCTCATTATACTGACGACCGAGTTTGAATATAAAAGGACAATACAAGGCAAATTTTAAGGTATTTGAATCTGTTAACATAGTCAAGCTGGGAGCCATCAGACAGTTGCATCTTGTGAACAGCTCCTCCTTGCCTGGGTGGACACCCGTTTAGTATCTTTGTTTCCTCTGCTGAGATATGACTAAACCGAAGCCCTGACATGAGACTAATACAGAGTTAAGAGTGTTCTGCATGTTAGCATAACAAGTAGTGTGTATCATTATATCATCAGCATACCCAGTAGTGTGTATCATTATATCATCATGTATGATGATACATGATACAAGGAGGTTTAAATTGATCGATCGAACGATCTAAATTGGGTACTGAAATATGGTCAAAAGATTGGCAGATGCCGTTTAATACTGACAAATGTAAGGTTTAAAGGATAGGTAATGACGATAGATCGAGTTACAAGATATAAGTGAGATGCATGCATGGTGCTGAGATTGTGAAGTCGAATTATAAAAGGGATCTGGGAGTTATGATTAGTAAGAATTTAAAAAAAATCAATGAATAAATGTTCGTAATAAGGCAAAGAGAACACTGGGATTTATGTATTGAAACATTAGTAATAATTAAGATATCGGTTCATTGTTCTTCAGACATATCTTGCTCTGGGTAGGCTCCATTTAGATATATATATGCACTTCACTTTTGGTCACAGTATATCCACAGCATGGATATAAATATACTAGAATGCGTCCAGCGGAGGATAACAAAGTTAATACCCCAAAATAGAAACCTGTCACATGAAGAAAGATTGTCAAAGCTTAAATTACATTCTCAAGAAAGACAAAGAATTATAGCTAGGTGACATGTGGTTTATGTTTTTGTTGATTTGTTTCTATATTTTCATAAATAAAGCATGCTTACTGTCTTATTCCAAGTTTTACGACAATTTTACAAGGTTTAAAATATAAAGCTCAATATTTTTCAGCTTTTTTATACAGGAATTATACGTTAATATAACATTATAATAACGTAACGATGTCGTGTAAATAACGTTATATTGACGACATATAAATGTTATATTTATGTTATAAGAACGTAAATTGGATAGGTTTAGATAGAGTAAACAAAAAAAACGAAATGTTGATTGAAA
Source organism: Procambarus virginalis (assembly GCA_020271785.1). Lineage (NCBI taxonomy): Eukaryota > Metazoa > Arthropoda > Malacostraca > Decapoda > Cambaridae > Procambarus > Procambarus virginalis. The sequence goes on from WNGS01101608.1 coordinate 10,116, forward strand.
ATTGTTTATTTTTATATATAAAGCATGAAAACATTATAATTCCATAGCATTTACTATTATTTTTAAATTTTTACATAAATCTTAAAAAACTGTGTCTCAAGAATACATGTTTTTAGTTATATCTAGTGGTTTTAAGAACGTCAGAAATACGTATTTATGTCAAATGTTAGAGTATTACCTTTGTGGCACCATTTAAAAACGTTCACAAACGTTCTGTGTTTGCTGGGGTTGGTCCAGATGTGATCTAGAGTCGTGGCTGTACTATCAGTGATTCTGGTAGGTCTAGTGATTAAGGGTATGAGGAAGCAGGAATTCATACAGTTGAGGAAGCTAACAGTAGTAGGGTGCTCAGGCTCGCAGAGGTCAATATTAAAGTCCCCTGCGATAATTAGATGGTTTTTGTTAAGTCTGTTATCGAGTATTAGATTTCTAAGGTTTGAATTGAATTCGGGCACATCAGTGTTAGGAATCCTATAGACTGCTCCCACAGACAGGATAGACTCGGTACCCTTTACTCTGAAACTGGCGAAGATATACTCCCCACAGCAGTCTCTAGTTCTAATTACTTTTAAGCATGTTAGTTCATGATGGTAGTAAAGAGCAGTACCACCACCTCTCTGAGTTTGACGACAGTTGTGAATTGCCAAGTAGTTAGGCATGTTAAAGAGTTGAGTAGTATCCTCTTTCAACCATGTTTCAGTAAGTACAATAAAAGTGAATTTGTTGTCAATAGTTTCAATTAAGGCACTAACATCATCGAAGTGTTTACCTAGGGATCTAACATTTAAGTTGATTACAGAGATATTGTGATTATGTGATAATACATTGTTTACATCATTTGCTGTAAAATATCTGCAGTTCAGATCATTAAAGTGATGATTGTCATAGATAGTGGATAAGAGGTTTAGTTCTGGGTCTATACTTGTCTGCATAAAAGGCTGGTTATTAACCAGAAATAGTATGAACTTATTTAAGAGAACAAAATGTGATCAATAATTACTTTTCAATAGAAAAGTTAATTATAGCAAAACACAACAATACAATAATATAACAATACAATAAAAGCTTACAAAGTACTAAGACTACTAAAATTAAAGAATAATTATAGCAAAACACAACAATAAATGCAAATAAACAAAAGAAAATAAACAAATAGAAGTAGGAGAAGGACACTAGATAGCCATGGAGGAAACACAAGTTTGGTGGAGAGAACAAAAAATCGGTAGAGACAGTCAAGATGATTATATAAAAAAAAAAAAAATTTGTCAAATGATAAATGTAAAGTAAAATAATCTTAAAGATAATAAGTTTTAATTAGCTTAGTTATTAATATAGAATTAGTATGAACTTAATTAAGAGAACAAAGTGAGATCAATAATTACTTTACAATAGAGGACATAAATCAATACAATTAAATTTAAATTTTAAAAATAGGGTAAGATTAGATTTAAGAGCAAAATTTTACAATGATAATGAGGTAGATGCTTGGATAAGTGCATGGAGACTTGACGGATTATTTAGAAGATCATATGAATGAGAGAACATTTGGTAAATGGTAATGCAGAGACAGCACCTTGGACAAAGTTAGATTAAGTTAGGTTAGGCTCAGGCACTGAATGAGTTATTTTAAGTACTGGCATTGGTCGGGTTCAGGTTTTCCGATATACCACAATCACTAAAGAAGGCCAGTAGTTGTTGGTCACACTTTATTTCATATCTTTTCCCTGCACTTTCCTTCTTAGCAATGATCGTTCCATTCCTAGTGTAACACTGCTTGATAAGACCAGGGTTCCGTTTGCGAAATTGACGCAGCCTGAAGAGGAGGGATCCACGCTGCTTTGTAAGACACTCATTTATATAGAGGTTGGTTTTTTGCTTAGCAGCTGATTGTATAAGGTCAGACTTAACAGAGGGATCTGCAAGTTTGATGAGCAATCTCCTATTGCTACGGGGACTGTTTTTATCTATCCTGATAGCTGATTTGATAGCAACATTTACTTTGATCTTTGAATTAATTAGGGTGTGGGCTATGTTACAACAATTCTCACCTTGTTGTTCCTCAGGTAGATCAGTAGAGCTAATTATCAGGGAGTCATGAAGTTGTTGTTGCTCTAGGTCATCTTCGGAAGCCGCCTGGTGAATGTGAAGGAGATTGATCTGTTTTTCCAGCTTTTGAAGGAGGTCACTTTGAGCTGAGAGGGTTTCCTCTGCCTGAACCTTCCGTATTTGATCCATTGCATCATTTGCAACAGTTTGTAGGTTGAGTATTTCTTGGTTGTTGTTCGTCGATGATTCAAGGAGGCGATCTATGGTATGTTGTTGTTGGGTGACTGTGGCTTGGAGGGCCGAAATAGCTTCAGATTGCCTTAGTACAAGGTTGTGAAGTTTCTGTAGCCATGGGTTACTTCTGAGAGGTTTAAAGTTTGGACAGGGAACCATAGATTGGATGAATTCTAAAGCTAGAGATTCAAGTTGAGTTGAAGGGGGTGAGTGAGGAGGGGGAGCGGATGCTGTGTTTACCAACAACGGCGAGGATTGCAGCGTTGCCAGTGTTCCATTCAGATCTCTAGGAGTTAAGGATGGAGAGCGAGAGGCACCCCTGCCTTGCTTGTTGCTATGTTTGGGCATATTTTCGGCGATAGATTCTTGGTAGTGTTCCTAGAGATAGATACTTGGAGAATTATAGTGGGGATAGGCGTATGGTGAGCGCTTGGCAACAGGGTCGTGGATAAGCAGGCGAAAATTGGGTAATTTTGGTTGATTTCTGTTGAAGTTCACTGTGAGTTATGGCATATTAAGTCTCCATGCACTTACTCATGCTGGGCAGCAGTTAGGCCATGCAGCGTTGAGTGGAGACGAAAATAACACGAATTTTCTGCAGAGGAGCCAGTGCCGGTCCACCCGCCAGCGCTTCCCGCTCTCTTCCCTCTCACTAAAGGAAATAAGTCATAGGACATTAACCGTGTCTAGTGCCAGCTAGCCGAAGCAATGTTGCAGTACTCGCAATCAGCTTAAAGCTATAATTAAAACAATGCCAGAGATAATTGAGTGGCACAGCCAGTACAGTATGTATAAAATATATTCTGTATACACAGAGGGCATAGAATAGTTACTAGTTTCCAGGGGTAACGATATGCTAGTGCCTAGTACATGTAAAGTCTGCAACCCCAAACTTGCACACAAGTGAGCACTTGACATATGGTAAGTAGCGCAACTGCTGTACCACAATATAAGAGAAGGCATGTAACATGTCTGAGTAGAATGCCAGTACTGCAAAGATGCAACTAAGGGAATAAGTCATAGGACATTAACCGTGCCTAGTGGCAGCTAGCCGAAGCAATGTTGCAGTACTCGCAATCAGCTTAATGCTATAATTAAAAACAATGCCAGAGATAATTGAGTGGCACAGCCAGTACAGTATGTAGAAATATATTCTGTATACACAGAGGGTATAGTATAGTTAAAATTTCCAGGGGTAATGATATGCTAGTGCCCAGTACATGTAAAGTCTGCAACCCCAAACTTGCACTACAAGTGAGCACTTGACATATGGTAAGTAGCTGCGGGCAGCCCTAGACTTGGGGATCCGGCGCAGCACCCCCACTCCACAGGCCAGCGAAGCCGGTCCCCCACCCCACGAAGGGCGAGGTGCCCGCTGGCCGCAGAAGAAACTTATCGAGGTAATGGAATGAAGTCTTGCCTGACGTAGGTGTGGAACGCATCACTTTCCCACCTGCGGCACAGAGCACCCATGTGAAATCTTGTCTGGTGACCGGGAAGCCCGATTCGCCCAGGAAGATAGGTCCTGGTCCCAAGCCCCGTTGTCTTAAGTAGTTCGCCATGGCACGTACCGGGCGCGGTACTTGCAGTAGGGGTCTGCACTCAGAGTTAAAGTGGGGGTACCAGCTTTTCTTACATGTTTCCCCCGTATGTTCACTGTGTTCATTCCCTTACTTAGTCTCAATTTTTTATGTTCTTTGTTTCTTTAAACAAATTGTTTCTTCCATTCAGTAGCTAGTTCTTTGTCAAATATTATCAACCGCAATACAGTTCCCCCAACAAATTATTATCCAATCAATAATTATCCGCCAATCAACAGAATGTTTATCATGTTCTTGTCTTTTGTTTTAACTAAAAGTATTCATCAGTCAACTAAAAATAGTCACTTTCATCATGTTTCCCTGTCATTTCTTAACTAAAATTATCCATCAATCAACAGAAAAAGTCATATTCATCATGTTTCCCTGTCATTTCTTAACTGAAATATCACTTCTCTCAACTGAAAATAGTTAAGTGTAGCCTCTTTCCAACACTGTTCTTAACTAAAGTAACCTTTCACTTCGCTAAAAAAAATAGTCAACTGTAACCTTTTCAGCATTTTCGTAACTAAAATTATGTGTCGTTAAGTAAGAAATATAGTCAAAGACACTCATCGAGAAATCAAAAGACACTCTTTGAGACATCAAAGACATCCTTTAAGACATCAAAGACACTCTTTGAAACACAGAAGTTACTCTTCGAGACATCAAGGCCACACTCAGATACACCCAAACTACTCTTCGTTCATCGAATTTATTCTCTAAGACATCAATGTTGTTCTCTAAGACATAAAAGTTATTCTCAAAGTCATCAAAGATATTCTCACAGTCATCAAAGGTAATCACAAACTCACATTCGTTCATCATAGTCATTCTCTAAGTCATCAAATGTATTCTCAGATTCATCAAAGTTATACTCAGTCATCAAAATTATTCTCAATCATCAAAGGTAATTTCTAAGTCACTTTCATTCATCAAAGTTAATCTCAGAGTCATCAAAGGTAATCTCTAACTCACTCTCGTTCATTAAAAGTAGTTTCAAAGACATCAAAGTTGGCGATGAGTCACAGTAACGTGGCTAAAGTATGTTGACCAGACCACACACCAGAAGGTGAAGGGACGACGACGTTTCGGTCCGTCCTGGACCATTCTCAAGTCGATTGTGATGAGGAAGTATAGAGACAGGCAATAAATAGGCAAGAGAGAGCTGAGGAGCAAAGTAAGGTGTAGTAGAGGGGATAGTAATAGTAATAAGAGCTGCAGAAGGCCTATTGGCCCATACGAGGCAGCTCCTATTATAACCACCGAATGAGAAGGAGATAGGAATAAGAAAAGGATAGCAAGGGAGCGTGGGAGAAGAGAGAAAGAAAAGGAAAGAGAAAGAAAGAAAAGTGAAGGGTAGGCTTATGTTAAGTCACGTTTGTTAGAAAGATTAGAGCATTTGAGTATATACTGTGAAAGGGAAGAGTCCACAGCAACAAAGCCAGGACTCAAGTTCATGTTGGGTACATTGTGTATTAGAGCCGATTCCACAAGACGGCGTCTGTTTAGAGTAGAGGCAGGAAAGATTATTTTGGAGGAAGACCAATCAATGGGATGATTAGAATCCCTCACATGGCAGAAGAGAGCATTGTTAGTGTCTGCAGACTTAACACTTCTCTTGTGTTCTTTAAGTCTGTCATTCAGTTTACGGCCAGTTTCGCCAAAGTATTGGAGAGGACAAGACGAACAGGAAATAGAGTAGACACCAGCAGCATTAGAAGCAGGAGGAGCAGTGTGAACTAGATTGCTATGAAGTGTGTTAGTTTGTCGAAAGGCGAGTTTAATGTCAAGAGGACGAAAGGTATTGGTAAAAGTTTTGAGTTCAGATATGAAGGGAAGGCATAGTACAGTGCTAATAGTGTTGGAAGCAGGTTTAGGATGAAAGAAATTTCGTTTAGCTTGAGAGTAGGCACAGTTGATGTAATGCAAAGGGTAACCAAGGCGAGAGAATGATTTGTAGATAAAGGCAATTTCAGAATCAAGAAACTGAGGGTCGCTGATGCGTAGAGCGCGGAGGAAGAGAGAGACGAGGACACTTTTCTTAACAGAAGGAGGATGGTAGGAAAAGAAGTGAATGTACATGCCACTATGCATGGGTTTACGGTAGACAGAGAAAGAGAACCCAGACACAGAGCTGTGAACATGAACGTCAAGAAAAGGAAGGAGGGAATTAGATTCCCACTCAACTTTGAAATGGATAGAAGGAGCCAGATTGTTAAGAGAGGCGAGGAAAGGCTGGAAAAGATTAAGGTCATGAGGCCATAAAGCAAAAATGTCATCAACATAGCGAAGCCAAAGAGAGGGACGAGTATCAATAGAAGGAAGAAGAACAGTTTCGAAGTATTCCATGTAGAAATTAGCAAGAACAGGGGAGAGAGGGGAACCCATAGCAACCCCGAAAGTTTGAGTGTAATATTTACCGTTGAAAGAGAAAGAGTTAGAGTCAACACAGTCTAATAAGATCGAAGGATGAAGCCAGAGGAAACTCTGGTGGAGGTCCGTAGCGATTCTGATGTGCAAATCGATCGTCGGAGCTGGGTATAGGGGCGAAAGACTAATCGAACCATCTAGTAGCTGGTTCCCTCCGAAGTTTCCCTCAGGATAGCTGGAACTCGTTGGATGAATTTCATCCGGTAAAGCGAATGATCAGAGGCCTTGGGAACGAAACGTCCTCAACTTATTCTCAAACTTTAAATGGGTGAGATGCCGAGCTTGCTTGAACGCTGAAGCTTCGGCGACTAATCTGAGTATCTAGTGGGCCATTTTTGGTAAGCAGAACTGGCGCTGTGGGTATTAACCGGCGACACTGCTCACGTCTCCTCTTCTCACCACTCCTGCACACTACACAACAAACTTCAACGCCTGATCTCCAACAGTCCTTGGGCCAAATACTCTCTCTCTGACTGTGTTACCAACCTTTCTTCCTACCCTCTTTCTAGGAACCAGCAAGAACTTCTTGGCCTTGGTTTGTCTTTTGCTACTTCCCCTGGCCCACGCTGTGGGATTGATCTCATTAGTTCCTTTGACAGGTTTGTCAATTCTAACTCTAGTACTCTTTCGGACCTGTCTGCCTTTAGAGGGGCCCTTATCCCCGTTCTTGACAGCTTGTTTTCTAAAAATCACCACCTTCCACGTCGCTTCCAGCTTGCCCTTGCCTCCCTGAAATCTAATAACTCTATTCTTATCCTTCCTTCCGACAAAGGCAATTTGGTGGTTGTCCTTGACCGTGAGGACTACCTCCGAAAAGCAGATGTCTTGCTCTCTGACTCTCGCACTTATGCTCCTCTGACTTCTAACCCTTTGGATCGCCTCAAAACTTCCTTTAACCGCAAACTAAGACAGCTCTCTAGTCTTTGTCCTCCTGACTTTGATCTCATTAAACGTTTCCGTGTCATCTGCCCTTCTCTTCCTTATTTCTATGGTCTTCATAAGACTCATAAACCTGGTGTTCCTCTTCGTCCTATAATTTCTTCACGGGGCTCTGTCAGCTATCCTCTTGCCTCCTGGCTCGCTAAAACCCTGACGCCTTACCTTGGCACTTTTTCCCCTGCCCACCTTCGTCACAGACAGGACTTCATAGAAAGACTGCGCCTGCAACCCTCTTGTACGGTGCTTAGTCTTGATGTCGACTCTCTGTTTACTAATGTTCCGCTCGATGACGTTCTCTCTTCCCTTAGACAGAAGGCGTCAGAGGGCCTTCTTCCTCTCCCTCTTCCCACTGACGTTTTCCTCGATCTCATTAGACTCTGTGTTGACTCTAACTCTTTCTCTTTCAACGGTAAATATTACACTCAAACTTTCGGGGTTGCTATGGGTTCCCCTCTCTCCCCTGTTCTTGCTAATTTCTACATGGAATACTTCGAAACTGTTCTTCTTCCTTCTATTGATACTCGTCCCTCTCTTTGGCTTCGCTATGTTGATGACATTTTTGCTTTATGGCCTCATGACCTTAATCTTTTCCAGCCTTTCCTCTCCTCTCTTAACAATCTGGCTCCTTCTATCCATTTCAAAGTTGAGTGGGAATCTAATTCCCTCCTTCCTTTTCTTGACGTTCATGTTCACAGCTCTGTGTCTGGGTTCTCTTTCTCTGTCTACCGTAAACCCATGCATAGTGGCATGTACATTCACTTCTTTTCCTACCATCCTCCTTCTGTTAAGAAAAGTGTCCTCGTCTCTCTCTTCCTCCGCGCTCTACGCATCAGCGACCCTCAGTTTCTTGATTCTGAAATTGCCTTTATCTACAAATCATTCTCTCGCCTTGGTTACCCTTTGCATTTCATCAACTGTGCCTACTCTCAAGCTAAACGAAATTTCTTTCATCCTAAACCTGCTTCCAACACTAGTAGCACTGTACTATGCCTTCCCTTCATATCTGAACTCAAAACTTTTACCAATATCTTTCGTCCTCTTGACATTAAACTCGCCTTTCGACAAACTAACACACTTCGTAGCAGTCTAGTTCACAATGCTCCTCCTGCTTCTAATGCTGCTGGTGTCTACTCTATTTCCTGTTCGTCTTGTCCTCTCCAATACTTTGGCGAAACTGGCCATACACTGAATGACAGACTTAAAGAACACAAGAGAAGTGTTAAGTCTGCAGACACTAACAATGCTCTCTTCTGCCATGTGAGGGATTCTAATCATCCCATTGATTGGTCTTCCTCCAAAATAATCTTTCCTGCCTCTACACAGACGCCGTCTTGTGGAATCGGCTATAATACACAATGTACCCAACATGAACTTGAGTCCTGGCTTTGTTGCTGTGGACTCTTCCCTTTCACAGTATATACTCAAATGCTCTAATCTTTCTAACAAACGTGACTTAACATAAGCCTACCCCTTCTATTTTCTTTCTTTCTCTTTTTTCTTTCTCTCTTCTCCCACGCTCACTTGCTATCCTCTTCTTATTCCTATCTCCTTCTCATTCGGTGGTTATAATAGGAGCTGCCTCGTATGGGCCAATAGGCCTTCTGCAGCTCATATTACTATTACTATCCCCTCTACTACACCTTACTTTGCTCCTCAGCTCTCTCTTGCCTATTTATTGCCTGTCTCTCTACTTCCTCATCACAATCGACTTGAGAATGGTCCAGGACGGACCGAAACGTCGTCGTCCCTTCACCTTCTAGTGTGTGGTCTGGTCAACACATCAAAGTTATTCTCAGAGTTATCCAACGATATTCTCATGTCCACAAAAGTTATTCTGAGCTATCAAAAGTTAATCTCAGACATCTTCGTTCATCAAAGTTATTCTCTAAGTCATAAAAGTTATTCCCAGAGCTATAAAAAATAATCTATAAGATATCTTCGCTCATCAAAGTTATTCTCACAGTCATCAATGGTGATCTCTAACTCACTTTCGTTCATCAAAAGCAGTTCTCTAAAACACCTTCGTTCATCAAAGAAACTCTCCTTCTTCCAACAAGTTATACTTTAAGACATCAATGTTGTTCTCTAAGACATCTTCAGGCATAAAATTTCTCTCCAAAATGTAACTAGTTCAGCTTTTCATATCAACCTGTACTTCTGTTAAATATATTTTCTTAGACACTTTACCTTTAAAACTGTTCT
>WNGS01101613.1:0-13159 GCA_020271785.1 Procambarus virginalis
AAAGTTCAACAAGGACAGGGACCGAATGATAAAGGTGGTTTTATGAGCGAAATCACGAAAGAGGAGCTGTTAGCAAAGAAGAGCGGTCTAAAAAATGTTCCGAAGTTCAAAAAAAGTATTCCTGCAGAGGGATATGACAATGGAAGAAAGAATACAGGCAGCAGACCGGAGGAAGGAGCGCAGGGAGAGAGAAAGGATTCAGAATACCACAGCCCGGAACCCAACAACCCCAGAGGGAAGTGGAGAACCCTCCAAACAGTGCAACAGCCACAGGGATTGGGGCACCACCCTCACATTCTACCTCACAGACAACCAACTGCCCATCCCTGTCAGCCCCCCACGAAGTACCACCTAGGGCCCCTCCCCCCACCACCTTCCTCCTACTCACCCCCCTACTCCCTCACCCCTCTCCCAGGACCTCCCTTCTCCCCCATCCCCAAACCCTACCTTCTCCCACATGCCTTCCCGTCTCTCCACCCCAAGCCCTCCCTTATCCCCCGCCCCCTAAGCCCCCCTCTCCCCCCCCCCACCTAAGTCTCCCCCTCCCCCCTCCCCCCCTAACCCTCCCCTCTTCTCACCACCTCAGCCCTCCTTTTCCCCCATGCCCCCAAGCCCTCCACCCTTCTCCCCCCCCCCAAGCCTCCCCATCTCCCTATCCCCCAAAGCCTCTCCTCCCCCCATGCCTCCCCAACCCTCCCTCTCTCACCCCCCAACCCTCCCCTCTCACTCTCCCCCAACCCTCACCCTCTCACTCCCCCCTACCTCCCCCTCTTACCCACCCCCCTTACCTCCCCTCTTCCCCTCCACCCCCCTCTCCCCCACTCCCCCAAGCCCCTCTCCTCCACCAATCTCCCGTGCCAGGTCCCCCAGCTCCCACTCACCCCAGATCCCAATGGTCCCCCCAGAGGAGAAGCAGAACAGAGTCAGTTTCAGGGTGATGTACTCGAACATAGATGGGATCACAAGCAAGACAAGTGAACTAAGGGAAAGAGCACAAGAAGTGAACCCAGATGTAATCGGACTCACTGAAACAAAACTCTCGGGAATCATAACGAATGCCGTGTTTCCCCAGGAGTACACAGTAATAAGGAAAGAGAGGGTAGGTAGGGGAGGAGGCGGAGTGGCCCTACTCATGAGAAAGGAATGGAGTTTTAAGGAGATGGCCATCCCGGGCTGTGAGGAGTTCAGAGACTACATAGCAGGCACCATGACAATGGGAGGACCAAGAATAGTAGTAGCAGTAATATACAACCCTCCACCAAATGACAGAAGACCCAGTCAAGAGTATGAAAACAACAACATGGCAGTTAACACTATAATTGAGAGGGCAGCCTCTGCTGCCTGTAGAAATAGATCCCACCTGCTCATCATGGGCGACTTCAATCACGGAAGGATTGACTGGGAGAACAAGGAACCGCATGGAGGCGAGGATACGTGGAGAGCCAAACTATTGGAAGTGGTGACAAGAAACTTTTTAACCCAGCATGTCGGCGAACCCACAAGGATGAGAGGCAATGACGAACCAGCGAGACTCGACCTAGTCTTCACTCTGAACCACTCCGACATAAGAGAAATCGGTTTTGAGGACCCAGTAGGAATGAGCGACCACAGTGTACTGGTGTTTGAGTACCTGATTGAAGAAGGGTTATTGAACTCGAGGAGGGATACCGAAACCAAAAGGTTAGCATACCGAAAGGGAAACTATGAGGGGATAAAATTTCTGACAGAAATAGCATGGGAAACAGAGCTCAGGGGAAAGACGGCTCAAGATATGATGGATTACATCACGCAGAAGTGCAAGGACGCAGCAAACAAATTTGTCCCAGTCCAAAAGGAAAACAGAGAAATGAAAATGAGAAACCCATGGTTTAATCAGAGATGTAAGCTAGCTAAGCAGCAAAGTAAAAGGGCATGGAGAAACTATAGGAATAACAGGACTCTGGAGAGCAGAGAAAGATACCAGAACGCCAGGAATGAATATGTCAGGATGAGAAGAGAGGCGGAAAGACAATACGAAAATGATATCGCAAGCAAGGCAAAGACTCAGCCTAAATTGTTGCATAGCCACATCAGGAGAAAAACAACAGTAAAGGAACAGGTTATGAAACTGAGGATAGGGGCGGAAGGATTCACTACAAATGACAAGGAAGTGTGTGAGGAGTTGAATAAGAAATTCCAGGAGGTCTTCACCTTCGAGCAAGGAGAAATTCCAGAGGTAGAGAGGGAATAGCTAACCAGGAACCACTGGAAGACTTTGAGATTACCAGCGGGGAAGTAAGGAAGTGTTTACTAGAGTTGGATGTGACAAAGGCTATAGGCCCAGATGGAATCTCCCCATGGGTTCTAAAGGAAGGAGCAAGAGAACTGTGCCTACCACTCTCCATTGTGTATAACAAGTCACTGGCAACAGGGGAACTGCCAGATATTTGGAAAGCAGCTAACGTAGTCCCGATATACAAGAAAGGAGATAGACAGGAGGCACTGAACTACAGGCCAGTGTCCCTAACCTGCATACCATGCAAGCTGATGGAGAAGATTGTGCGAAAAAAACTAGTGGAGCATCTGGAGCGAAGGAACTTTGTAACACAGCACCAACATGGGTTCAGGGATGGCAGGTCCTGCCTCACAGGGTTACTTGAATTCTACGACCAGGCAACAAAAATAAGGCAAGAAAGAGAAGGGTGGGCAGACTGCATATTTTTGGATTGTCAAAAAGCCTTTGATACAGTGCCACACAAGAGGCTAGTGCGAAAGTTGGAGATGCAGGCTGGAGTGAAAGGGAAGGTACTCCGGTGGATAGAGGAGTACCTAAGCAACAGGAGACAACGAGTCTGTGTGAGGGGTGAAGTCTCAGATTGGCGAGACGTTACAAGTGGAGTCCCGCAGGGGTCAGTCCTTGGACCTATACTGTTTCTGGTATATGTAAATGATCTCCCAGAGGGTATAGATTCGTTCCTCTCAATGTTTGCCGACGATGCAAAAATTATGAGGAGGATTGAAACAGAGGATGATAGTAGGAGGCTACAAGATGACCTAGATAGACTGAGTGAATGGTCCAACAAATGGCTGTTGAAGTTCAACCCAAGTAAATGCAAAGTAATGAAACTAGGCAGTGGATACAGGAGGCCAGACACAGGATACAGAATAGGGGATGAAGTACTTAATGAAACAGACAGAGAGAAAGATCTAGGAGTTGATATCACACCAAACCTGTCTCCTGAAGCCCACATAAAGAGAATAACGTCTGCGGCATATGCGAGGCTGGCTAACATCAGAACGGCGTTCAGGAACCTGTGTAAGGAATCATTCAGAATCTTGTACACCACATATGTAAGACCAATCCTGGAGTACGCGGCCCCAGCATGGAGCCCGTACCTTGTCAAGCACAAGACGAAGCTGGAAAAAGTCCAAAGGTATGCTACTAGACTAGTCCCAGAACTAAGAGGCATGAGTTATGAGGAAAGGCTGCGGGAAATGCAACTTACGACACTGGAAGACAGAAGAGTAAGGGGGGACATGATCACAACCTACAAAATCCTCAGGGGAATTGACCGGGTAAACAAGGATGAACTATTCAACACTGGAGGGGCGCGAACAAGGGGACACAGGTGGAAGCTGAGTACCCAAATGAGCCACAGAGACATTAGAAAGAACTTTTTCAGTGTCAGAGTAGTTAGTAAATGGAATGCACTAGGCAGTGATGTGGTGGAGGCTGACTCCATACACAGTTTCAAATGTAGATATGATAGAGCCCAGTAGGCTCAGGAAACTGTACACCAGTTGATTGACAGTTGAGAGGCGGGACCAAAGAGCCAAAGCTCAACCCCCGCAAGCACAATTAGGTGAGTACAATTAGGTGAGTACAGCACTGCTCTACGGATGCGGCACCAAGACTGAAACTCTGTCCTCGCATGGCAACTTCTCTCCTCCTGTTGTGCGACAGCTGCAGCTTGCTGCTGCTGGCAGCCAGCAATCATTCATCTTAAAAAAAAAAAAAAAAAAAAAAAAAAATCATCACCATAACATCATCACCATCATTTATGAGTACAACCTTGCCTCCCTATCAAAACACATATGAACTCATATCACTTCATAATCACTCCCCAAGCAACCCGTCCTCGCAAATTTAATAAGTCAATATTGACTTATTAGTTGCGTGCATAGGTGACATACTTAACATAATAGTTTCCCTTGAAAAGCTTTATAGAAAACACCGACCTTACCTAACCTTGTTAGTATGTTAAAATAAGCATCTTATAGCTTCGTAATTACAATTGTTACTTAACCTATTATAGGTATAGGTTAAGTAATAATTGTAATTACGAAGCAATAAGATGCTTATCTTAACATACTAACAAGGTTAGGTAAGGTCGGTGTTTTCTATGAAGCTTTTCAAGGGAAACTATTATGTTAAGTATGTCACCTATGCACATATTTAATAAGTCAATATTGACTTATTACATTTGCGAGGACGGGTTGCCCCAAGCCAAAGTGGTTAGGCCACTACCCTGTCCATCCCACTCTCCTCCCAACCTCCTAATCCTCCTTCATGTTTTCCTTAATCCTACCCGTGCCTCTTCCTTCCCCTGCTTGCCAGCTCTATGGACATCTTCAAGTTCAAGGAGATAATTGGTAATGAGGGGCAACACAGGAACCCGAGTGAAGAATGTGGAGGTGGGTGACGGTAAGACCGTGTGTTACATAAGCAAGATGATGTCATCAGTCGGCTGATTGAAGACGAGATTGGTAATATAGTTTACCAGATATGTCATCAGTCACCCTAGAAAATTTAAGGAGTATCTTGTTGCCAGCTTTTCAAGGGAGTTTTCTGTTGATAGAGTTGTTAATCTTGAAGGGGTCTACATGGCAAGACGGATAAACAAGGATAGTTAACCTCTCAAAAGAATCATTGTCTGGAAAGACAATGAACCTCCTCATCAACAACATTGCTTCCTTGTAAGTTTCATTCAACCAAGTTCTACTAGACCTTGGATGTCCTCTCCTGTTATCTGTTATAATTGCCACGGTACTAATCATGTGTAAGTACTGTTGACGTGAATGTGTGTGCAGGTTCTGTGCTGACTGTTATGAACCTTACCTCCTGTGGAGGTTAGTTTCAAGTATAAAATGTTGGTGGACACAGTGGAGAATTTTTGATAGGAAAATATCTACACCTGATTTCAGGGAGGCCGCGAGTTACCAGTAATACTCCGCCCAGCAAAGTAGTACCTTCTCAGCTGGAGATTGTCAGGAATAATGTTAACTGGAATATCCTAACTATGTGTGGGAAAAATGGACTCCATCTAAAAGCATGCATGGGGAATATGGTAAATAAAGTCAATAAAGGGTTTGATTGCAAATGTAAAACAGAGTATTAAGGGGCGATGACGCAAGAGAGGTGGACGCCATCTTGACTGGCGGGGAGGTGGATACGTTGACAACCTGATCCTGCTATCTGAGGGTGTTTCTCCGGCCATACAGTCAGGTAAGCCCATCTTAGTATCTAAACAGGGTTGCAAGATATTGTAGAGTAGTTATGCAGACTTTGGAGATGTTTGTAAGAGAGAGTGCAGGTTTCCTAGAGGTGTAAATGTGTGTGTCATCGGTGGATAGCTGTGGTGGCTGTGTGCACGGTTCCAGGTTTGGGACGGAGAGCCTTAGGGTATCTAGAGCCCACTTGGGGGGTTATATCACTCCAAATGACCATGTATTGTAAGGATATCACCTTACTGAATATGTTTGTGTGTCTTTGCATATAAGTTTGTGTCTATGTACTAGGCTGTTTTACCTTACTCCTTGATTTGCCCTAGGCTCGAGTACAATCATCTATTCCCCTAGACAACATTTAAAGGTCCACCACCACTAAATTCTTAACAGGCCACTGTGACACAGCTATGACAAAAGTTATTGACACACCCCCTCGTGACACTGACCACCATGATACAAGGCTGCGTCCTCACAAGGACCCCCCCCCCCTACCTCTTAGGACCGTGAGGTAGCCTTTCCTCTGGTCAGTGTGTCCCCAGTGTTTACTTGAAGGCATACATGTTTGGTATCATGACTGCATACAATGTCCAGTCTTCCCTAACTTACGTAGAAAGCCAGTGGTGTTTGGCCCAGCTGCACCAAGCACCCAGCAGGACGCTCCTGATATCAGCCCCAGTAAGCAGTTTCCAAGTATCGTCCAACTGAAGCAAACAAAAATAATATAGGAATTGATTGGTTAAAGATGAAAATTGCTGAATTGTGAAAATAAAATAACCACTAAAGAAAAATCTGCTCAGTGGTTGTGGAAAAGCGAGTCATGTTAGCGACAGTGGTAAAGTGAAGGCAGGATGGCAGACACCCTAGAGTTGCCAGGGCAGCATTGAGGTGCAACCCGTTCTCCCACTTGCTTACAGTCAATATTGGCTTATTTAATAAGTGTATATGTGACATACTAATTGATTGTGAATATTTTAGTTTACCTTGAAAAGCTTCATAGAAAGCACCGACCTCACCTAACCTTCTTCGTATGTTAAGATAAGCATCTTATTGCTTCTTATTTACAATTATTACTTAACCTATCAATGGTATAGGTTAAGTAATTAGGTTAAGTAATAATTGTAATTAAGAAGCAATAAGATGCTTATCTTAACATACTAAGAAGGTTAGGTGAGGTCGGTGTTTTCTATGAAGCTTTTCAAGGTAAACTAAAATATTCACAATCAATTAGTATGTCACATATGCACTTATTAAATAAGCCAATATTGACTATAAGCAAGTGCGAGAACAGGTTGTGAGGTGAGATGGACAGCCTTCTCACTTCATGGTGATTTTAAATGAACTGTCGAACCTTCCCATCCGTAAGATTGATTTTACTCCCAAAGATGGTTTCAAGTTTATGAAAGTAGATATAAGTAAACTTCGGTTTATGGATAGTTTGGCTTTATTGAATGGTGGGTTAGACAAACTAGCCAAAGAATACTGAACAGATCCACAAAATAGAGAATATCCTTGATAACCTAGCAAACCCAGTACCAAATATCATCTTCCTTGGAGACTTCAATCTACCCAGTTTAAAATGGAGAATAGTAAACAATAACATTATAGCAGGAAGTCAACCTGGAAATAACCAACCACAGGTCAGAGAACTACTGAGATTTTGTGACAAATTCTCGCTCAGTCAGCAGATTACAGAACCAGCTAGGAAGGAGAACACGCTGGACCTGATATTCACGAACAATGAGGAGCTAATCAAAGACATTACTGTCTCAGGCACTACGTACTCGGACCACAAGCTCATTGAAGTGCAAACTAACATTAATAACGGTAGTAGGCCCAAGAGAAAACAAGTGAGATGGGCTATTCAATAAATTCAATTTTAATAATAAAAGGATAGACTGGGAGAAAATAAACAGGGAACTTACAAACATTCAATGGGAAAATGTTCTAAGAAATAAAAGTCCTACACAAGGAATAGAAAAACTGACTTCTGAAGCATATGAAGTCTGTCTGAAACATATTCCTTTGAGGAAAGCCAGAAAGAGGTCAAATGTAGAAAGAGAACGCAGACGACATTGCAAAAGAAGGAAGAAATTAACGGAAATGCTTAAGCAGACACGACTCTCCATACAAAGAAGAAATAATTTAAACAGGGAGATTGAAGAAATCGAGCAGAGACTGAAGCATTCCTATCAGACTGAAGAAAGGCAACTAGAACAGAAAGCAATTCAAGAAATAAAGAAAAACCCAAAATATTTCTTCACATATGCTAAATCAAAAGCGAAAACCACTGCCAGTATTGGACCTTTTCGTATTAGTGAAGGTTCATACACTGAGGATGACAAAGAAATTAGTGAAATCCTAAAAAAGCAGTATGAGGACATGTTTAGCACTCCGATACACAGCATGAAAGTGGAAGATTCCGACACTTTCTTTATGAATGATATCCATACACCTGTAAATATAACTGATATCAACACGAGCATAGCAAATTTTGAAAGAGAAATTGACAATATGCCAATGCACTCGGCCCCAGGTCCAGACTCATGGAATTCAATATTTATAAAGAAATGCAAAGTGCCAGTAGCACAGGCACTCAGTATAGTGTGGAGGAAGAGCTTGGACACAGGGGAGATACCACATGCGCTTAAAGCAGCAGACATTGCCCCTCTACACAAGGGTGGTAGCAAAGCATTCGCAAAAAATTATGGACCAGTTGCACTAACGTTCCACATAATAAAAGTATTTGAGAGAGTGATCAGGAGTCAGGTCACTAGATTCATGGCAACCAATGACCTCCACAATCCAGGCCAACATGGATTTAGAGCAAGAAGATCATGGCTCTCACAGCTACTTGACCACTATGACAAAATCACTGAGGCATTAGAAGAAAAACATAATGCAGATGTCGTGTACACAGATTTTGCAAAGGCATTCGACAAATGTAACCATGGAGTGATTGCATACAAAATGAGGTCAATGGGTATAACTGGTAAAGTAGGACACTGGATACTCAATTTCCTGTTGAACAGAACACAAAGAGTAACAGTCAATCAAGTAAAATCGAGTCCGAGCGCAGTTAAAAGTTCTGTACCTCAAGGTACAGTCCTTGCACCACTGCTGTTCCTTATTCTCATATCAGATATAGACAAAAATACAAATCATAGCTTCGTGTCATCCTTTGCAGATTATACAAAAGTCAGCATGAAAATTACCTCTGCTGAAGACATTGATAAACTACAAACAGATATTAACGAAGTTTTCGATTGGGCAGCAGAAAATAACATGATGTTTAACGGTGATAAATTCTAGGTACTCAGATACGGCAAAAATGAGGATCTGAAACATAATACAGGGTACAAAACACAATCGAATTTGCCCAAAGTAGGAAAACAGCAGTCAAGGATTTGGGAATAATGATGTCCGACGACCTAACGTTTAGGGAGCATAACCAAGCAAGTATTGCGTCAGCCAGATAAATGATAGGATGGATTGCGAGAACCTTCAAGTCCAGAGATCCCACCACAATGGTTGCACTCTTCAAATGACCTGTGTTGTCCCGTCTTGAGTACTGCTCAGTACTCACTTACCCCTTCAGAGCAGGAGAGATTGCTGAAATAGAGGGAATACAGAGAACATATACGGCATGCATAGACGGGATAAAGCACATAAATTATTGGGATCGTCTCACAGCTCTCCAAATGTACTCACTAGAAAGGAGACGAGAGAGATACCAAATAATATACACATGGAAAATACTGGAGGGACAGGTCCCAAATCTGCACAGTAAAATAACAACGTACTGGAGTGAACGACATGGAAGAAAATGCAGAATAGAACCAGTGAAGAGCAGAGGTGCCATGGGCACAATCAGAGAACACTGTATGAACATCAGAGGTCCGCAGTTGTTCAACAGCCTACCAGCGAGCATCAGAATTATTGCCGGAACAACCGTGGAAATCTTCAAGAGGAAACTAGATTGTTTTCTTCAAGGAGTGCCGGACCAACCGGGCTGTGATTGGTATGTGAGCCTGCGGGCCCAAGTCAAGTCTGGCCCCGGGCCGGGCTTGGGGAGTAGAAGAACTCCCAGAACCCCATCAACCAGGTATCAACATATCAAGAGTGGTAAACCTACCTGCTACACCTCTGTTTTGTTTGATGACGTCCCTGTAGCTGCCCACTATTTATTAAAGACCGGCAAGCAGATCTTCTGTTATGACTATATATCATCTTTGGATAAACTGAATAAACCTAATCTTCCTCCTCCTCAAACATTTTATAATAGTTTATAGCACGAGGCTGTGAATCAAACAGATTACAACCAGGCTAAAAAAAATTTTAGATTGGCGAAATGCAAAACCATTGAGGATTACTTGAAGATCTATTTGAAAGTGAATACTGGACTTTTGTGTGATGTTTTTACTGTATGGCGTAAAACATTGCCGGAGCTATTCAAGTTGGACATTACACACTATGTCTTACTATCGAGTGTCACGTGGGATACTTTCTTGTTGAAAAGTCAAGTTGTCTTGGACTCTATGATCCCAAATCGTATGATGTATTGTGTAAAAATTAAAGATTCGGATTTACTTTGGTCGTAAGATGATTCACGAGAGTAGAAATTGAACGTACAGGTGCTGCCTCTCTAGCAATGATAAAATATATTTTGTATTTAGATTTTAATAGTCAACAAGCCACTTGTATGGCAAAAATGCTTCCCTAAGGTGGTTTTGGAAAATTATCTGCTGCTGAATGTGATGATTTGCTTGAGCAGTGATTGGAGAATATTGCTTGTGAAGAAAATAAGGGTTATTGGGTCAAGTGTGATACTGAGCACGTCAAGCCTGAGGTGGCCCCATACACTGATGATTTATCTTTAACCCTTTCACATGCTAATATTTCTACAGATCTGTTGCCTGATTACAGCAAACACATTTAAAATACTGAAGATAGGAAACTTCCAAAGAAAAATAATACATTTATTGTATCCCACCTACCCCCAAAAAGATTACTTGGTTAGAATTGTTACAGATGCTCATGAAACTAGGACTGAAAATGTCGAGAATAAACGCAGTTTATGAATTCAGGCAGAGCAAGTACCTCAAAGAATTTGTCGAAACAAATATCCCACAACGTACAAATACACCATATTCTATAGTCCAAAGATTTCAAGCTCGTTAGGGATGCTCTCTATGGCAAGAGTTTAATGGGCATGAGCAGATATTGTGACAAATACTATTTAGTTTCGTATCAAGGCAAGTTTCTGAAACTTGCACGTAATCCTTTGTTCAAACGTGGCATGTTACCGAGTGAAGACAGTCATTTGCATTGTTCAGAAAGAATCCCTAAATCACTAATACCTCTTCCTAAAAGAATTTAGGAAGAGTCATAGCCAACTTGTAGGGACGACTGCCGGAGTCCGGACTGTCTCCACCTCCAGCTCTCCACCTCCAGCTCGGGAGTAACTATGACTCTTTCCCATGATATCTGCATTTAGACGCTCCTCGCTTCTGATTGTATATGCTTAAGAGAGTACATAGTGCACAGTTATAGCTCGTGATAACTGTGTGAAATTCTCAACTGGCCTTCTCATGGCACTTCTGATTTCGCAAACAGCTGAGGCGTCCTTCCCCTGCTGCTGCTCTACCTGCCGTAGGGGCCACTTGTCAGTAACACTTGGCTTGAGCTATCCCAAAGGCCGTCTGCTCCTGTCAAGAATTTTCGTGCCTTATCACCCATAAACTTTTGTGAAAACCATTACTGAGATGTGCTGACCCCTGTTAGCACGATGGGTGACCTACATGACGATCCGGCTATGAATGACCGGTCGCCAGACTGTCCAATTTGTGGCAGAACCTTACGAGACTATAGAGCAAGGCGAGTCCATCTGAGCCGCATGAACAGAGTCCATTACCACTAGGAACTCGACGAGGCCGCTAGTAGAGCGAGTAGGCCCAAAGTGAGATGGACCGATGAAGAGAGACGCCTCAATGGAAGAGGTGAGGCTGGAAGGCAGACCCCAGACAACCGGGGAGGTATTAACCAGAGCCTGCAACAACACTTTCCTTTGCAAACTCTGCAGTCCATTAAGAGTTAAAGACGAAGGACCGAGTATAAAGAATTAGTGATGGAATACAGAAATCGTGAGGATGGCAAGGGCTCTGAGTCTAATTCACTGTCTAACTCATACAGAGAGGACGAGCAGCCTAGCCCATTAGGGAATCATCAACAGAGAGGCAATATGAGGGCGGCAGTGGGCGCTCCCGATGGCACTGAACTTGACATCCCCCCCCCCTGATAGGACCCCCCAGGAAGCTTCTTGGAAGGAAACTATGATGGAATTCCTTGCAGCTATTGCATCCAGGGGCCAGGAAACTGGATGGGGAGGAATAATTCCTTGATGAAGCAATCACTGACTTGGTCAGTGATTATAAGATTATGATTATAGTCTATAACGTGGATAGGATCCTTGAGCGGCATGCTCTAGTGGTTACTTCTGCCAAAAGATCTGGTGACCACGCACTGCGCCCTCGCCCTGCACATAGAGAGAGACCTCCACCGATAAATCGTGCCTATCCAACCCAACCTCCGACCGGACAAAAGAGGGTGCGAAGAGCACAGTACACTCTGTGTCAAAGACTGTACGAGAAGAACCGTTCCAAGGCTGCTGCGTGCGTCCTCTCAGGAGACTGGAAAGTAACCCTTACTGAGGTGGAGCCAACGCGTCTCTTTACATTCTGGGAGACACTCTTCTCTAGACCCACATCATCGGACCGCCGCCCAATTCGTGACCGTGATCCAGTTAATCAACAACTAGGGGACCACATAACACCAGAGGAAATCCTTGTTGCTCTCAAGGCTAGTAGTACTTTCGCTCCTGGCCCAGATGGTATTACTATACGTTTACTCAAGTCCATACCAATCAGGGTGTTTGCAAAGTTGTTTAACCTGTGGTTGGTGAACGAATCCCTGCCACTCCCTTTTCGTAAGAATAAGAAAGTGGTGATACCTTAGAAACCGAATCCAGAAACTCCTTCCCACTATCGCCCCATAACCATGTCATCTACGATAGTGAGGCTGTTCCACAAGATTCCGAGCAGCAGACTCTCCGAGGCAGTCAGGATCGACAGACGGCAGTATGCTTTCGTCCCCGTGGTCGAGTGTCCTGAAAACCTGGTGATCCTGGATGCCTTCCTAGTCGAGGCTCGTGCACTAAAGCACAACTCGCACCTAGCGTTTCTGGATATGGAGAAGGCTTTCGATAGCGTCTATGTACGGTCCTCAACCGTAATTACCAGCCCAGGCAAGAAGTCGAACGACATCCTGGTCACTAAGGGGGGATGAAACAGGGTAGGCCCCCTATCCCCATTTCTCTTTAATCTAATAATTGATGAGGCAATTACTAGGGCTAAAGACTTGGGGCTAGGGATTGAACTGGGGGGGCGAAAAGGTATCAGTCCTGGCATTCACTGACGATCTGGTTGTGTCAGCAGAGACGGCTCTCTGACTACAGAGACTTGAAACAAGTATTTCCCATACACTGCCTGGCTCTGACCTTAAAGTGAATGTTGCAAAGTGCCGTATGCTAAGCATAGCAATCGATGCGCATCATAAGACTTGGACTGTCCCCACCAGATGGGCCTAATATGTCGGAGAAGAAGAATTGGTACTATGA
>WNGS01101613.1:14159-36790 GCA_020271785.1 Procambarus virginalis
GGGAGCTACTGTTCCTAGGGTCAGTGGGGGAGCTACTGTTCCTAGGGTCAGTGTGAGAGCTGCTACTGTTCCTAGGGTCAGTGTGGGAGCTGCTACTGTTCCTAGGGTCAGTGTGGGAGCTGCTACTGTTCCTAGGGTCAGTGGGGGAGCTACTGTTCCTAGGGTCAGTGTGGGAGCTACTGTTCCTAGGGTCAGTGTGGGAGCTGCTACTGTTCCTAGGGTCAGTGGGGGAGCTACTGTTCCTAGGGTCAGTGGGGAGCTACTGTTCCTAGGGTCAGTGGGGGAGCTGCTACTGTTCCTAGGGTCAGTGGGGGAGCTACTGTTCCTAGGGTCAGTGGGAGAGCTGCTACTGTTCCTAGGGTCAGTGGGGGAGCTACTGTTCCTAGGGTCAGTGTGGGAGCTGCTACTGTTCCTAGGGTCAGTGTGGGAGCTGCTACTGTTCCTAGGGTCAGTGTGGGAGCTACTGTTCCTAGGGTCAGTGTGGGAGCTGCTACTGTTCCTAGGGTCAGTGGGGGAGCTGCTACTGTTCCTAGGGTCAGTGTGGGAGCTACTGTTCCTAGGGTCAGTGTGGGAGCTGCTACTGTTCCTAGGGTCAGTGTGGGAGCTGCTACTGTTCCTAGGGTCAGTGGGGGAGCTGCTACTGTTCCTAGGGTCAGTGTGGGAGCTACTGTTCCTAGGGTCAGTGTGGGAGCTGCTACTGTTCCTAGGGTCAGTGTGGGAGCTGCTACTGTTCCTAGGGTCAGTGGGGAGCTGCTACTGTTCCTAGGGTCAGTGGGGGAGCTGCTACTGTTCCTAGGGTCAGTGGGGGAGCTGCTACTGTTCCTAGGGTCAGTGTGGGAGCTGCTACTGTTCCTAGGGTCAGTGTGGGAGCTACTGTTCCTAGGGTCAGTGGGGAGCTGCTACTGTTCCTAGGGTCAGTGTGGGAGCTGCTACTGTTCCTAGGGTCAGTGTGGGAGCTACTGTTCCTAGGGTCAGTGGGGGAGCTACTGTTCCTAGGGTCAGTGTGGGAGCTGCTACTGTTCCTAGGGTCAGTGTGGGAGCTGCTACTGTTCCTAGGGTCAGTGTGGGAGCTGCTACTGTTCCTAGGGTCAGTGTGGGAGCTACTGTTCCTAGGGTCAGTGTGGGAGCTACTGTTCCTAGGGTCAGTGTGGGAGCTACTGTTCCTAGGGTCAGTGGGGAGCTGCTACTGTTCCTAGGGTCAGTGTGGGAGCTGCTGTTCCTAGGGTCAGTGTGGGAGCTGCTACTGTTCCTAGGGTCAGTGTGGGAGCTGCTACTGTTCCTAGGGTCAGTGTGGGAGCTGCTACTGTTCCTAGGGTCAGTGTGGGAGCTGCTACTGTTCCTAGGGTCAGTGTGGGAGCTGCTACTGTTCCTAGGGTCAGTGTGGGAGCTGCTACTGTTCCTAGGGTCAGTGGGGGAGCTACTGTTCCTAGGGTCAGTGTGGGAGCTGCTACTGTTCCTAGGGTCAGTGTGGGAGCTGCTACTGTTCCTAGGGTCAGTGTGGGAGCTGCTACTGTTCCTAGGGTCAGTGTGGGAGCTACTGTTCCTAGGGTCAGTGTGGGAGCTGCTACTGTTCCTAGGGTCAGTGTGGGAGCTACTGTTCCTAGGGTCAGTGGGGGCTACTGTTCCTAGGGTCAGTGTGGGAGCTGCTGTTCCTAGGGTCAGTGTGGGAGCTGCTACTGTTCCTAGGGTCAGTGTGGGAGCTGCTACTGTTCCTAGGGTCAGTGTGGGAGCTGCTACTGTTCCTAGGGTCAGTGTGGGAGCTGCTACTGTTCCTAGGGTCAGTGTGGGAGCTGCTACTGTTCCTAGGGTCAGTGTGGGAGCTGCTACTGTTCCTAGGGTCAGTGTGGGAGCTGCTACTGTTCCTAGGGTCAGTGTGGGAGCTGCTACTGTTCCTAGGGTCAGTGTGGGAGCTGCTACTGTTCCTAGGGTCAGTGTGGGAGCTACTGTTCCTAGGGTCAGTGTGGGAGCTGCTACTGTTCCTAGGGTCAGTGTGGGAGCTGCTACTGTTCCTAGGGTCAGTGGGGGAGCTGCTACTGTTCCTAGGGTCAGTGTGGGAGCTACTGTTCCTAGGGTCAGTGTGGGAGCTGCTACTGTTCCTAGGGTCAGTGTGGGAGCTGCTACTGTTCCTAGGGTCAGTGTGGGAGCTGCTACTGTTCCTAGGGTCAGTGTGGGAGCTGCTACTGTTCCTAGGGTCAGTGTGGGAGCTGCTACTGTTCCTAGGGTCAGTGTGGGAGCTACTGTTCCTAGGGTCAGTGTGGGAGCTGCTACTGTTCCTAGGGTCAGTGTGGGAGCTGCTACTGTTCCTAGGGTCAGTGTGGGAGCTGCTACTGTTCCTAGGGTCAGTGTGGGAGCTGCTACTGTTCCTAGGGTCAGTGTGGGAGCTGCTACTGTTCCTAGGGTCAGTGTGGGAGCTACTGTTCCTAGGGTCAGTGTGGGAGCTGCTACTGTTCCTAGGGTCAGTGTGGGAGCTGCTGTTCCTAGGGTCAGTGTGGGAGCTGCTACTGTTCCTAGGGTCAGTGTGGGAGCTGCTACTGTTCCTAGGGTCAGTGTGGGAGCTGCTACTGTTCCTAGGGTCAGTGTGGGAGCTGCTACTGTTCCTAGGGTCAGTGGGGAGCTGCTACTGTTCCTAGGGTCAGTGTGGGAGCTGCTACTGTTCCTAGGGTCAGTGTGGGAGCTGCTACTGTTCCTAGGGTCAGTGTGGGAGCTGCTACTGTTCCTAGGGTCAGTGTGGGAGCTGCTACTGTTCCTAGGGTCAGTGTGGGAGCTGCTACTGTTCCTAGGGTCAGTGTGGGAGCTACTGTTCCTAGGGTCAGTGTGGGAGCTGCTACTGTTCCTAGGGTCAGTGTGGGAGCTGCTACTGTTCCTAGGGTCAGTGTGGGAGCTGCTACTGTTCCTAGGGTCAGTGTGGGAGCTGCTACTGTTCCTAGGGTCAGTGTGGGAGCTGCTACTGTTCCTAGGGTCAGTGTGGGAGCTGCTACTGTTCCTAGGGTCAGTGTGGGAGCTGCTACTGTTCCTAGGGTCAGTGTGGGAGCTGCTACTGTTCCTAGGGTCAGTGTGGGAGCTGCTACTGTTCCTAGGGTCAGTGTGGGAGCTGCTACTGTTCCTAGGGTCAGTGTGGGAGCTGCTACTGTTCCTAGGGTCAGTGTGGGAGCTGCTACTGTTCCTAGGGTCAGTGTGGGAGCTGCTACTGTTCCTAGGGTCAGTGTGGGAGCTGCTACTGTTCCTAGGGTCAGTGTGGGAGCTGCTACTGTTCCTAGGGTCAGTGTGGGAGCTGCTACTGTTCCTAGGGTCAGTGTGGGAGCTGCTACTGTTCCTAGGGTCAGTGTGGGAGCTGCTACTGTTCCTAGGGTCAGTGTGGGAGCTGCTACTGTTCCTAGGGTCAGTGTGGGAGCTGCTACTGTTCCTAGGGTCAGTGTGGGAGCTGCTACTGTTCCTAGGGTCAGTGTGGGAGCTGCTACTGTTCCTAGGGTCAGTGTGGGAGCTGCTACTGTTCCTAGGGTCAGTGGGGGAGCTGCTACTGTTCCTAGGGTCAGTGTGGGAGCTGCTACTGTTCCTAGGGTCAGTGTGGGAGCTGCTACTGTTCCTAGGGTCAGTGTGGGAGCTGCTACTGTTCCTAGGGTCAGTGTGGGAGCTGCTACTGTTCCTAGGGTCAGTGTGGGAGCTGCTACTGTTCCTAGGGTCAGTGTGGGAGCTGCTACTGTTCCTAGGGTCAGTGTGGGAGCTGCTACTGTTCCTAGGGTCAGTGTGGGAGCTGCTACTGTTCCTAGGGTCAGTGTGGGAGCTGCTACTGTTCCTAGGGTCAGTGTGGGAGCTGCTACTGTTCCTAGGGTCAGTGTGGGAGCTGCTACTGTTCCTAGGGTCAGTGTGGGAGCTGCTACTGTTCCTAGGGTCAGTGTGGGAGCTGCTACTGTTCCTAGGGTCAGTGTGGGAGCTGCTACTGTTCCTAGGGTCAGTGTGGGAGCTGCTACTGTTCCTAGGGTCAGTGTGGGAGCTGCTACTGTTCCTAGGGTCAGTGTGGGAGCTGCTACTGTTCCTAGGGTCAGTGTGGGAGCTGCTACTGTTCCTAGGGTCAGTGTGGGAGCTGCTACTGTTCCTAGGGTCAGTGTGGGAGCTACTGTTCCTAGGGTCAGTGTGGGAGCTGCTACTGTTCCTAGGGTCAGTGTGGGAGCTGCTACTGTTCCTAGGGTCAGTGTGGGAGCTGCTACTGTTCCTAGGGTCAGTGTGGGAGCTGCTACTGTTCCTAGGGTCAGTGTGGGAGCTGCTACTGTTCCTAGGGTCAGTGTGGGAGCTGCTACTGTTCCTAGGGTCAGTGTGGGAGCTGCTACTGTTCCTAGGGTCAGTGTGGGAGCTGCTACTGTTCCTAGGGTCAGTGTGGGAGCTGCTACTGTTCCTAGGGTCAGTGTGGGAGCTGCTACTGTTCCTAGGGTCAGTGTGGGAGCTGCTACTGTTCCTAGGGTCAGTGTGGGAGCTGCTACTGTTCCTAGGGTCAGTGGGGGAGCTGCTACTGTTCCTAGGGTCAGTGTGGGAGCTGCTACTGTTCCTAGGGTCAGTGTGGGAGCTGCTACTGTTCCTAGGGTCAGTGGGGAGCTGCTACTGTTCCTAGGGTCAGTGTGGGAGCTGCTACTGTTCCTAGGGTCAGTGTGGGAGCTGCTACTGTTCCTAGGGTCAGTGTGGGAGCTGCTACTGTTCCTAGGGTCAGTGTGGGAGCTGCTACTGTTCCTAGGGTCAGTGTGGGAGCTACATCTGTTGTTAATGCTCTGGCAGGTCCCTCATCGATGGTTTTACGGGGTACTAGATAATATTCTTTCGTTTTTATTTGTTAAATAGTCTGGAAATTAGAGTAGCAGGTATGGGTAATAAAATATGAGGATACTACCACCTCTAAGAGTAAACAAAATGAGTGTTTTCGTCCCCCACAGCTGGTAGAGAACTAAGGACTGCTTTGGGGTTGCCTTACTTTTATACATGATACTGAATTGTTTCTTTATATCTTGTGGACGGATTAAATCATGAACTTCAACTGGAGTCCGTCCACCTAACCCTCGGCGGGGTGTTGTGTTATATGCTTCTATGATATCAGGCAATATGGGCAGATATCTCCAGGTATTATGCGCAGTCATATGTTTAGTTTTCATCGTGCCTATAAAGCGTTCAGCGACCGCAGCTTTTGTTCCTTGAGAAAATGTACTATACAGTTTAACATATTTAGCTGCTAACATTCGCTTCATTTGAGAATTATAAAATTCGCCGCCTCCATCAGTATTAATTTTATGTATTCCTTGAGAATATGGGTATTCCCCTATGATTTTCAAAACTTTACTCACACCCTGTCGATCTTTGCGTTTCAAAGGTGCGACTTGCACATACCGGGAAAAAATATCGACACAGACGAGTAAATATTTGATATCTTTGTGTTTAGCCAATAATCCCATTTCTGTTAAATCACGGGGCCAAAATATGCAGGGTTTAGGACTCTGTTCCTTCCGTCGCTCGAATTTGGGAGTTTTTAATGCGTGTAAAGTGTAAGCTTTAGACGATTTCAAGTAATCTTTAACATCAGATAGTGGTATTGGGCTGTATGGATTTAGATGTTTTATACAATCTATATACACCCTGCAATCGACTTGAGAATGGTCCAGGACGGACCGAAACGTCGTCGTCCCTTCACTTTCTAGTGTGTGGTCTGGTCAACATATTTCTGCCACGTTATTGTGACTCCTCGTCTGCATATATACAAACCTAACCCGCCAGATGATGCTGGGTCATAATCAATAATCAATTCTAGTACGTTCACCATTCGTATACTCTTTCGTAAGGTTTCTCACATACGGAAGGTAATTCATTCGCGAGTTTTTATTTCTTAAACAACCAATAAATATCAGTAAGGTTTACTAATGGCTTTCTTATATATGGCCAAAAACTTTTTCGAATCATGTTTACCGAATAATTGCAGACCTAAAGTCTCAATTTGAGCTAAATCTCTAGATTTAACTAGTATGAAATGGGAGGTGTTAAAACTTATTCTTCTAGCATATTTGCCAGAAAAAATAATATTGTGTAATTAATATACTTGAAAAAGCGTTTTGCCGGCCTTTAGTAAATATATCAGACAATTTTTGAATTGACTGATTCGATAAAGAAGTCATCAATAATAATTAAAATAGGAGATTCGTCAGTGTGTTCATCTAAAGTGTTAATCATTTCGGGGTGAGATATTATTTTCTTGTTAATGAATCTGCCAGCAATGCTTGATAACTTCCTCCATATATCATACTGGTGAATTTAAGATGATATTTTTGTATTGTATTGAGTTTAGTGCACAAATAAGTGTTCTTCCGTTGTAGGGGAACTCTCCCTGACTCGTGTTGGGATCATACTGAGACAAGTCATATGGGCACCTTATTTAAACAAATGGATTTTTACAAAAACTCCAAAGTATACAGTTTATAATTTATTTTATATATGGTATATATAGAGCATAACATGAATTATAACATCTTTTTTTTTACATAGAGCTAACATACATAGTGAACATGACAGTTAACATGGGGTGTCACAACATCATTAACATCGGCCGCAACATCATTTGCATAACATTTTTCATAAAACATAATTTTTTGACATAACATCATTTGCATAGAACATAAAAATGTTTACATAACATTTACATAGAACATAACATTTTTACATAGCATTTTACTTGGAGCAGAACATCATTTTTAACATGTGTTAGGGGGGGGGGGGCTTAAATTATAGGTTAGGGGGGAACATTTTTCTAACACAACTTACAGGTTATGGGGATACATTTTGTTTGCCAACATGTCTCGTTTACTGCACATATTAAATATGGGGTGAACTCCACGTCTTGCAGGTGGTGCGGCAGCGGCTACAACAGGTGCCACCTCCTCTTCCTCCTCCTCCTCATTAATTACAGCTTGAGGAATATTGGGATGTCCATACGCCCAGGATTGTGTAGGGCTCAATACACATCATTTATCACCAAACGCCGACACTCCTTGTTTTGCAGTTAGACATGTGCACATATGCCCTTTAACATTCCTAATGTTACTAGAAGCAGATTTATGAAAGTACTTACGAACGTTTACATCTTTCCTCAATCTTTGATGGTTTTCGTTACATTTAATAAACAGTTTACAAGCATGAAAACTTCCCAATCAACTGTTGTTATTATTATAAACAGGCTCCTGGTGCTTTGGAGGTCATTAACTGTTTTGATAATTGTAAACAAAACCGCCAAAGATTGAGAAAATATGTACAGGTTCGTAAGTGCTTGTGTAACTCCTTCGTGAATCTGGGGCCCTGGACTGAAAATGTTCCCTGATATTGAATTCAAAGCATTTCGAAAAGCAGCTTGTGTGAGTTTGGATTAGTGGTATGTGGGAACACCCTTACAACGACATATCTGAACCTGATCTTAGGTGAGGATGGAATGCATTTTGTATTTTAGTGCAATGAGTTCCTTGATTTTAGCTCCAACTTCTAATGCCAACAAACCCAATTGTCCTTTACGTGATTCATTATTATAGGGGTTCACGTTCCAAGGACCTTAGAGCAGGCAAGCAGGAGATTGAAGACAGGGGCGAGGATACAGAAATCTTGAGCTTGGAACTGGAGAGAAGTCGAAGAGAAAGGAGAAAAGTCAGTGGCCCAACCACCGTGGGTAAGAATTGCAGCTGGCACTGTGGTTTGGTGGCAGGGTAGAATTCACATGGTTGTTCGCAGATATGTCTTGCAGAAGGCAGGGCTTCTCGTCGCGGTGTTCTTTACTGCATTTTGTCGGTGTTATACTGTTTATTTCATTTTCTCAGGCGCAGATCGTTGGTGTTCTTCTTCTTCCCAGGCATCCTGGACAGTCTGTTGGTCTTGCTACGCGTTGACATGGTGAAGCTCTCGTTGGAGGTCGTGTTCAGAAGGAAATCTTCGATTGAGTAGTGGTGCTTCCGTGGAGGTGGTGATGTTCCAACTGAGACGTCCTCATCCGATGAGTCGGCTGACTCAGAAGCAGAAGCGGTGGATCTTGAGGGATGAGTTCTTGCTTGTCGAGTCTCCATGGATCCTGCAGCTGATGTAGGTCGTTCAGAGGGTTCACACACGAGAGGTGGAACTGTGGCAGTTGTCGACGGATGAAGAGTCGGCATCGGTGTCTGGGTGGCTTGTGATGCTGTTGCAGCAGGAGCAGGCGTTGCAGCTGTTGACAGTAGATGTGTCAGAACGGCGACGCTCAGTGATGTCCGAGACTGGATCCGGATGTTGAGAACTAGAGGTTGAGGTGGTGTTGGTGTAAACTTTGTCAGGAACGTTGAAGGTTGGGAGACCATTTACTTTGTAGAGAATATTTAGAATTCTAACATATTCTTGGGGGTTGCCAGCTATCATACTGGCCGTCGATGTCAACGCTTGTACTGTGCTGTATAGTGATTGGTCGGGGGAGGGGGTTGGGTTGGTCGGGGGGGGGGGGGCTGGAGATGGCAACGGCTGACTCGATGAGTGGCTGGTTGGTTGGGAGCTGGGCCCCAATTGGCTAGTAGTAGCAGTAGCAGTGGGTTGTCCTCCACTAAGCTCCGGGAAAATGGCGGCTTGGACGTTGAAATTTGAAGTTGAGTTGGTCGCTGATTGGTTGGTTGGTTGCATCAGAGGTACTGGCTCTGGCAGAAGATGTGGTTTTCTCCATGTTCTTGATGACTTCTTGGGTTCGAGGACAGCGACTGGAGATTGCAGGATGATCGCCATTACAAAGCAAACAGCGTAGTGTTTCTGACGTGCAGATAGAATAATGATAATCGGCTGAGCAGATGCTGCACCTCTGAATGGGCTGTTGGTATTTGCAGTTGTGGTGGGAATACTCGTAGCACCGAAGCATTGGTTGACTTGTAGTATCGTTCCCTCTTCACCATGAATGGAGGAATCTGGATACCAAAGCCCTGAGTGGTAGCCCTCGAAGCCATTGCTATGGAGCAGAAGGTTAACTTCAAGGTTGGTTGCTTGCCTTCAGTATTCTCGTTGATGACTATGACGGCGTATGTTGACGAGTTCTCGTTTTCTTGATCGATGTTGTTCAGAAGCCCAGTAGTCCGTCGATCTGAGGGGAAATTACTGAAATCAATATGTTGGTATAAAGGCAGTTTATTAAATTCTTCGAAAGCACAGAGACAGGCCAAATATATCACTATAGTCCATATACAGCAATCTGCTTTTTCACCCTATTGAGCTTTGACCGTATTATACCAAAAATCATATAGGATCCTCTTAGCTATTTGCAGGATATGGAAACCCATGTAAGTTGGTGTATTGGTTTCGTCCCCTAACTCCCCTTGCCACTTTGGGGTGGTATAGGGTTTTTATACAGCCTCAGGGCACCAATCCCCCCAGCCACTCGGCATGGTGAGAAGGCACCCCTAAGCATTCACATTTCCCTGTCATCACAAACTAAGATATATAAAAATGGTAGATGGTAATCTCAACCCACAAGAGTAAAGATGATGATGATAACATTTAAAATGTAAAATTAGTTTGTATTTTGTTTTTCTTATATGAGACACAGCACACAAAGGGAGAGGTGCACAGTATATCATTAAAATAGAACTGAAGCTGAGGGCTAAACAACAAGCTGCCTAAGCGGCAGGATTGGTGACTCGACAGCAGCATACATGGAAAACAATTCAAAGCGGAAGCTCCTAGCAAGGCCTTGAAGCGGGAGGGTTGTCATGTATGCACATGGGGGGTCCCTCCCGCTGTCGCCTTACCCACTCGTGGGCTCCGGGATAGCTGCCAACCATCCTGGCTGCGGTTCACCTAAACAAGACTATATTGACCCTTATGCACCCTGTGCACGGTGATCCTGGGACTAAGGTGGTCTGCCCCTTGATGTGGTCTTGGGCCATATTCTGTAGACGGAATATGTCCAGGTTTGGGGCTTTTACAGAGCAAATTTCAAGGTCGCTCTTGGTGAGTTCCATATCCTGAAGTCCACGTGCACTCTCCTTGCACCATCCTCCTCTCCAATTAAGGTATTGAAGAGGCGCACTTGCTCTGATGTGGACGAGAGAGTGGGAAGTTATCAGCAGAGACCTGGGTATCTAATATGAAGGCCTCGTCACCTTTGCAAGTGATGATGTCGGACTTGCAGAAGGTCCCTCCAACCAGTATACGAACCTCACGTTCCACCTCAAAACCTCTGTCGCGGGCGGCCAGCTAAGAACCGAGTGATATCGTCATGATGTTTAACCCGAGCCCCGTGCGTCTTATAGGATTGCCTGGGATATGTTGCCCACGGTTCCCGATCTCTGGCAAGCATTGCGGAGGCCTTGGGTCTACCCTCTAGCTGCTCTAGATGGAGTGGTTACAGTGTTTGTCCTAATCTGCATGATATGAGCAAAATCTCCTCCGCTTAGCAGACGGGTACGGGATGAGACCCACTTGTGGCAGGAAGGACCCTCACAGGCAGATGCAAGGCCTGCACCATCGACAATGCTATACAGTTTTGCTTTCCAACTTCTAGAGCGCTCAGTCGTTCCGTTAGAAGGGGCTCTGGCGGCCGTGGTTGGGTCTACCCATCGACGCATTCGCGCTTGGAATGCCGGTAGGAGAGCCGCTGCCACTGCCACCGGATCCTCCAACTCTACCAACACCGTGAGCTGCTTATTCTTTTGTAGGCAGATTGATGTAGCAAAGTCTGGAATTCCTATTCCACCGTCCTTTACGTCAGCATGAAAGAAGGCATTAAGGGTATCGTGAGGCAGTCGCAGCCAGCCATGAATGGCATGCCACAACCGCCTGTCAAACCGTGCTAACTCCGTCATAAACACACTTCCGAGAACAAGCCGGTGGTTCGTCTTGGGGATTAGGTGGTGTTTAAGTAGGTATAACCTCTGCTGGGGATTGAGGTGAGGGGGCCCTGGGTGATGTTCGTCAGGCCGTCCTCAAACGGGGAACAATAGGATAAGCGTCTGCCCTCGGCCTTGATAAGAATTCTTAAGTACTTGTACTCATCCGCCACACTCATAGTACCAATTTCTTCTTCTCCGACATATTATGCCCATCTGGTGGGGACAGTCCAAGTCTTATGATGCGCATCGATTGCTATGCTTAGCGTACGGCACTTTGCAACATTCACTTTAAGGTCAGAGCCAGGCAGTGTATGGGAAATACTTGTTTCAAGTCTCTGTAGTCCGAGAGCCGTCTCTGCTGACACAACCAGATCGTCAGTGAATGCCAGGACTGATACCTTTTCGCCCCCCCAGTTCAATCCCTAGCCCCAAGTCTTTAGCCCTAGTAATTGCCTCATCAATTATTAGATTAAAGAGAAATGGGGATAGGGGGCCTACCCTGTTTCATCCCCCCTTAGTGACCAGGATGTCGTTCGACTTCTTGCCTGGGCTGGTAATTACGGTTGAGGACCGTACATAGACGCTATCGAAAGCCTTCTCCATATCCAGAAACGCTAGGTGCGAGTTGTGCTTTAGTGCACGAGCCTCGACTAGGAAGGCATCCAGGATCACCAGGTTTTCAGGACACTCGACCACGGGGACGAAAGCATACTGCCGTCTGTCGATCCTGACTGCCTCGGAGAGTCTGCTGCTCGGAATCTTGTGGAACAGCCTCACTATCGTAGATGACATGGTTATGGGGCGATAGTGGGAAGGAGTTTCTGGATTCGGTTTCTAAGGTATCACCACTTTCTTATTCTTACGAAAAGGGAGTGGCAGGGATTCGTTCACCAACCACAGGTTAAACAACTTTGCAAACACCCTGATTGGTATGGACTTGAGTAAACGTATAGTAATACCATCTGGGCCAGGAGCGAAAGTACTACTAGCCTTGAGAGCAACAAGGATTTCCTCTGGTGTTATGTGGTCCCCTAGTTGTTGATTAACTGGATCACGGTCACGAATTGGGCGGCGGTCCGATGATGTGGGTCTAGAGAAGAGTGTCTCCCAGAATGTAAAGAGACGCGTTGGCTCCACCTCAGTAAGGGTTACTTTCCAGTCTCCTGAGAGGACGCACGCAGCAGCCTTGGAACGGTTCTTCTCGTACAGTCTTTGACACAGAGTGTACTGTGCTCTTCGCACCCTCTTTTGTCCGGTCGGAGGTTGGGTTGGATAGGCACGATTTATCGGTGGAGGTCTCTCTCTATGTGCAGGGCGAGGGCGCAGTGCGTGGTCACCAGATCTTTTGGCAGAAGTAACCACTAGAGCATGCCGCTCAAGGATCCTATCCACGTTATAGACTATAATCATAATCTTATAATCACTGACCAAGTCAGTGATTGCTTCATCAAGGAATTATTCCTCCCCATCCAGTTTCCTGGCCCCTGGATGCAATAGCTGCAAGGAATTCCATCATAGTTTCCTTCCAAGAAGCTTCCTGGGGGGTCCTATCAGGGGGGGGGATGTCAAGTTCAGTGCCATCGGGAGCGCCCACTGCCGCCCTCATATTGCCTCTCTGTTGATGATTCCCTAATGGGCTAGGCTGCTCGTCCTCTCTGTATGAGTTAGACAGTGAATTAGACTCAGAGCCCTTGCCATCCTCACGATTTCTGTATTCCATCACTAATTCTTTATACTCGGTCCTTCGTCTTTAACTCTTAATGGACTGCAGAGTTTGCAAAGGAAAGTGTTGTTGCAGGCTCTGGTTAATACCTCCCCGGTTGTCTGGGGTCTGCCTTCCAGCCTCACCTCTTCCATTGAGGCGTCTCTCTTCATCGGTCCATCTCACTTTGGGCCTACTCGCTCTACTAGCGGCCTCGTCGAGTTCCTAGTGGTAATGGACTCTGTTCATGCGGCTCAGATGGACTCGCCTTGCTCTATAGTCTCGTAAGGTTCTGCCACAAATTGGACAGTCTGGCGACCGGTCATTCATAGCCGGATCGTCATGTAGGTCACCCATCGTGCTAACAGGGGTCAGCACATCTCAGTAATGGTTTTCACAAAAGTTTATGGGTGATAAGGCACGAAAATTCTTGACAGGAGCAGACGGCCTTTGGGATAGCTCAAGCCAAGTGTTACTGACAAGTGGCCCCTACGGCAGGTAGAGCAGCAGCAGGGGAAGGACGCCTCAGCTGTTTGCGAAATCAGAAGTGCCATGAGAAGGCCAGTTGAGAATTTCACACAGTTATCACGAGCTATAACTGTGCACTATGTACTCTCTTAAGCATATACAATCAGAAGCGAGGAGCGTCTAAATGCAGATATCATGGGAAAGAGTCATAGTTACTCCCGAGCTGGAGGTGGAGAGCTGGAGGTGGAGACAGTCCGGACTCCGGCAGTCGTCCCTACAAGTTGGCTATGACTCTTCCTAAATTCTTTTAGGAAGAGGTATTAGTGATTTAGGGATTCTTTCTGAACAATGCAAATGACTGTCTTCACTCGGTAACATGCCACGTTTGAACAAAGGATTACGTGCAAGTTTCAGAAACTTGCCTTGATACGAAACTAAATAGTATTTGTCACAATATCTGCTCATGCCCATTAAACTCTTGCCATAGAGAGCATCCCTAACGAGCTTGAAATCTTTGGACTATAGAATATGGTGTATTTGTACGTTGTGGGATATTTGTTTCGACAAATTCTTTGAGGTACTTGCTCTGCCTGAATTCATAAACTGCGTTTATTCTCGACATTTTCAGTCCTAGTTTCATGAGCATCTGTAACAATTCTAACCAAGTAATCTTTTTGGGGGTAGGTGGGATACAATAAATGTATTATTTTTCTTTGGAAGTTTCCTATCTTCAGTATTTTAAATGTGTTTGCTGTAATCAGGCAACAGATCTGTAGAAATATTAGCATGTGAAAGGGTTAAAGATAAATCATCAGTGTATGGGGCCACCTCAGGCTTGACGTGCTCAGTATCACACTTGACCCAATAACCCTTATTTTCTTCACAAGCAATATTCTCCAATCACTGCTCAAGCAAATCATCACATTCAGCAGCAGATAATTTTCCAAAACCACCTTAGGGAAGCATTTTTGCCATACAAGTGGCTTGTTGACTATTAAAA
Source organism: Procambarus virginalis (assembly GCA_020271785.1). Taxonomy (NCBI): domain Eukaryota; kingdom Metazoa; phylum Arthropoda; class Malacostraca; order Decapoda; family Cambaridae; genus Procambarus; species Procambarus virginalis. The sequence continues at coordinate 28,177 of WNGS01101613.1, forward strand.
TCTAAATACAAAATATATTTTATCATTGCTAGAGAGGCAGCACCTGTACGTTCAATTTCTACTCTCGTGAATCATCTTACGACCAAAGTAAATCCGAATCTTTAATTTTTACACAATACATCATACGATTTGGGATCATAGAGTCCAAGACAACTTGACTTTTCAACAAGAAAGTATCCCACGTGACACTCGATAGTAAGACATAGTGTGTAATGTCCAACTTGAATAGCTCCGGCAATGTTTTACGCCATACAGTAAAAACATCACACAAAAGTCCAGTATTCACTTTCAAATAGATCTTCAAGTAATCCTCAATGGTTTTGCATTTCGCCAATCTAAAATTTTTTTAGCCTGGTTGTAATCTGTTTGATTCACAGCCTCGTGCTATAAACTATTATAAAATGTTTGAGGAGGAGGAAGATTAGGTTTATTCAGTTTATCCAAAGATGATATATAGTCATAACAGAAGATCTGCTTGCCGGTCTTTAATAAATAGTGGGCAGCTACAGGGACGTCATCAAACAAAACAGAGGTGTAGCAGGTAGGTTTACCACTCTTGATATGTTGATACCTGGTTGATGGGGTTCTGGGAGTTCTTCTACTCCCCAAGCCCGGCCCGGGGCCAGACTTGACTTGGGCCCGCAGGCTCACATACCAATCACAGCCCGGTTGGTCCGGCACTCCTTGAAGAAAACAATCTAGTTTCCTCTTGAAGATTTCCACGGTTGTTCCGGCAATAATTCTGATGCTCGCTGGTAGGCTGTTGAACAACTGCGGACCTCTGATGTTCATACAGTGTTCTCTGATTGTGCCCATGGCACCTCTGCTCTTCACTGGTTCTATTCTGCATTTTCTTCCATGTCGTTCACTCCAGTACGTTGTTATTTTACTGTGCAGATTTGGGACCTGTCCCTCCAGTATTTTCCATGTGTATATTATTTGGTATCTCTCTCGTCTCCTTTCTAGTGAGTACATTTGGAGAGCTGTGAGACGATCCCAATAATTTATGTGCTTTATCCCGTCTATGCATGCCGTATATGTTCTCTGTATTCCCTCTATTTCAGCAATCTCTCCTGCTCTGAAGGGGTAAGTGAGTACTGAGCAGTACTCAAGACGGGACAACACAGGTCATTTGAAGAGTGCAACCATTGTGGTGGGATCTCTGGACTTGAAGGTTCTCGCAATCCATCCTATCATTTATCTGGCTGACGCAATACTTGCTTGGTTATGCTCCCTAAACGTTAGGTCGTCGGACATCATTATTCCCAAATCCTTGACTGCTGTTTTCCTACTTTGGGCAAATTCGATTGTGTTTTGTACCCTGTATTATGTTTCAGATCCTCATTTTTGCCGTATCTGAGTACCTAGAATTTATCACCGTTAAACATCATGTTATTTTCTGCTGCCCAATCGAAAACTTCGTTAATATCTGTTTGTAGTTTATCAATGTCTTCAGCAGAGGTAATTTTCATGCTGACTTTTGTATAATCTGCAAAGGATGACACGAAGCTATGATTTGTATTTTTGTCTATATCTGATATGAGAATAAGGAACAGCAGTGGTGCAAGGACTGTACCTTGAGGTACAGAACTTTTAACTGCGCTCGGACTCGATTTTACTTGATTGACTGTTACTCTTTGTGTTCTGTTCAACAGGAAATTGAGTATCCAGTGTCCTACTTTACCAGTTATACCCATTGACCTCATTTTGTATGCAATCACTCCATGGTTACATTTGTCGAATGCCTTTGCAAAATCTGTGTACACGACATCTGCATTATGTTTTTCTTCTAATGCCTCAGTGATTTTGTCATAGTGGTCAAGTAGCTGTGAGAGCCATGATCTTCTTGCTCTAAATCCATGTTGGCCTGGATTGTGGAGGTCATTGGTTGCCATGAATCTAGTGACCTGACTCCTGATCACTCTCTCAAATACTTTTATTATGTGGAACGTTAGTGCAACTGGTCCATAATTTTTTGCGAATGCTTTGCTACCACCCTTGTGTAGAGGGGCAATGTCTGCTGCTTTAAGCGCATGTGGTATCTCCCCTGTGTCCAAGCTCTTCCTCCACACTATACTGAGTGCCTGTGCTACTGGCACTTTGCATTTCTTTATAAATATTGAATTCCATGAGTCTGGACCTGGGGCCGAGTGCATTGGCATATTGTCAATTTCTCTTTCAAAATTTGCTATGCTCGTGTTGATATCAGTTATATTTACAGGTGTATGGATATCATTCATAAAGAAAGTGTCGGAATCTTCCACTTTCATGCTGTGTATCGGAGTGCTAAACATGTCCTCATACTGCTTTTTTAGGATTTCACTAATTTCTTTGTCATCCTCAGTGTATGAACCTTCACTAATACGAAAAGGTCCAATACTGGCAGTGGTTTTCGCTTTTGATTTAGCATATGTGAAGAAATATTTTGGGTTTTTCTTTATTTCTTGAATTGCTTTCTGTTCTAGTTGCCTTTCTTCAGTCTGATAGGAATGCTTCAGTCTCTGCTCGATTTCTTCAATCTCCCTGTTTAAATTATTTCTTCTTTGTATGGAGAGTCGTGTCTGCTTAAGCATTTCCGTTAATTTCTTCCTTCTTTTGCAATGTCGTCTGCGTTCTCTTTCTACATTTGACCTCTTTCTGGCTTTCCTCAAAGGAATATGTTTCAGACAGACTTCATATGCTTCAGAAGTCAGTTTTTCTATTCCTTGTGTAGGACTTTTATTTCTTAGAACATTTTCCCATTGAATGTTTGTAAGTTCCCTGTTTATTTTCTCCCAGTCTATCCTTTTATTATTAAAATTGAATTTATTGAATAGCCCATCTCACTTGTTTTCTCTTGGGCCTACTACCGTTATTAATGTTAGTTTGCACTTCAATGAGCTTGTGGTCCGAGTACGTAGTGCCTGAGACAGTAATGTCTTTGATTAGCTCCTCATTGTTCGTGAATATCAGGTCCAGCGTGTTCTCCTTCCTAGCTGGTTCTGTAATCTGCTGACTGAGCGAGAATTTGTCACAAAATCTCAGTAGTTCTCTGACCTGTGGTTGGTTATTTCCAGGTTGACTTCCTGCTATAATGTTATTGTTTACTATTCTCCATTTTAAACTGGGTAGATTGAAGTCTCCAAGGAAGATGATATTTGGTACTGGGTTTGCTAGGTTATCAAGGATATTCTCTATTTTGTGGATCTGTTCAGTATTCTTTGGCTAGTTTGTCTAACCCACCATTCAATAAAGCCAAACTATCCATAAACCGAAGTTTACTTATATCTACTTTCATAAACTTGAAACCATCTTTGGGAGTAAAATCAATCTTACGGATGGGAAGGTTCGACAGTTCATTTAAAATCACCATGAAGTGAGAAGGCTGTCCATCTCACCTCACAACCTGTTCTCGCACTTGCTTATAGTCAATATTGGCTTATTTAATAAGTGCATATGTGACATACTAATTGATTGTGAATATTTTAGTTTACCTTGAAAAGCTTCATAGAAAACACCGACCTCACCTAACCTTCTTAGTATGTTAAGATAAGCATCTTATTGCTTCTTAATTACAATTATTACTTAACCTAATTACTTAACCTATACCATTGATAGGTTAAGTAATAATTGTAAATAAGAAGCAATAAGATGCTTATCTTAACATACGAAGAAGGTTAGGTGAGGTCGGTGCTTTCTATGAAGCTTTTCAAGGTAAACTAAAATATTCACAATCAATTAGTATGTCACATATACACTTATTAAATAAGCCAATATTGACTGTAAGCAAGTGGGAGAACGGGTTGCACCTCAATGCTGCCCTGGCAACTCTAGGGTGTCTGCCATCCTGCCTTCACTTTACCACTGTCGCTAACATGACTCGCTTTTCCACAACCACTGAGCAGATTTTTCTTTAGTGGTTATTTTATTTTCACAATTCAGCAATTTTCATCTTTAACCAATCAATTCCTATATTATTTTTGTTTGCTTCAGTTGGACGATACTTGGAAACTGCTACTGGGGCTGATATCAGGAGCGTCCTGCTGGGTGCTTGGTGCAGCTGGGCCAAACACCACTGGCTTTCTACGTAAGTAGGGAGGAGACTGGACATTGTATGCAGTCATGATACCAAACATGTATGCCTTCAAGTAAACACTGGGGACACACTGACCAGAGGAAAGGCTACCTCACGGTCCTAAGAGGTAGGGGGGGGGGGGTCCTTGTGAGGACGCAGCCTTGTATCATGGTGGTCAGTGTCACGAGGGGTGTGTCAATAACTTTTGTCATAGCTGTGTCACAGTGGCCTGTTAAGAATTTAGTGGTGGTGGACCTTTAAATGTTGTCTAGGGGAATAGATGATTGTACTCGAGCCTAGGGCAAATCAAGGAGTAAGGTAAAACAGCCTAGTACATAGACACAAACTTATATGCAAAGACACACAAACATATTCAGTAAGGTGATATCCTTACAATACATGGTCATTGGAGTGATATAACCCCCCAAGTGGGCTCTAGATACCCTAAGGCTCTCCGTCCCAAACCTGGAACCGTGCACACAGCCACCACAGCTATCCACCGATGACACACACATTTACACCTCTAGGAAACCTGCACTCTCTCTTACAAACATCTCCAAAGTCTGCATAACTACTCTACAATATCTTGCAACCCTGTTTAGATACTAAGATGGGCTTACCTGACTGTATGGCCGGAGAAACACCCTCAGATAGCAGGATCAGGTTGTCAACGTATCCACCTCCCCGCCAGTCAAGATGGCGTCCACCTCTCTTGCGTCATCGCCCCTTAATACTCTGTTTTACATTTGCAATCAAACCCTTTATTGACTTTATTTACCATATTCCCCATGCATGCTTTTAGATGGAGTCCATTTTTCCCACACATAGTTAGGATATTCCAGTTAACATTATTCCTGACAATCCAGCTGAGAAGGTACTACTTTGCTGGGCGGAGTATTACTGGTAACTCGCGGCCTCCTGAAATCAGGTGTAGATATTTTCCTATCAAAAATTCTCCACTGTGTCCACCAACATTTATACTTGAAACTAACCTCCACAGGAGGTAAGGTTCATAACAGTCAGCACAGAACCTGCACACACATTCACGTCAACAGTACTTACACATGATTAGTACCGTGGCAATTATAACAGATAACAGGAGAGGACATCCAAGGTCTAGTAGAACTTGGTTGAATGAAACTTACAAGGAAGCAATGTTGTTGATGAGGAGGTTCATTGTCTTTCCAGACAATGATTCTTTTGAGAGGTTAACTATCCTTGTTTATCCGTCTTGCCATGTAGACCCCTTCAAGATTAACAACTCTATCAACAGAAAACTCCCTGAAAAGCTGGCAACAAGATACTCCTTAAATTTTCTAGGGTGACTGATGACATCAACTCTGGTCTTATGTACCACGGTCTTACCGTCACCCACCTCCACATTCTTCACTCGGGTTCCTGTGTTGCCCCTCATTACCAATTATCTCCTTGAACTTGAAGATGTCCATAGAGCTGGCAAGCAGGGGAAGGAAGAGGCACGGGTAGGATTAAGGAAAACATGAAGGAGGATTAGGAGGTTGGGAGGAGAGTGGGATGGACAGGGTAGTGGCCTAACCACTTTGGCTTGGGGCAACCCTCCTCGCAAATGTAATAAGTCAATATTGACTTATTAATATGTGCATAGGTGACATACTTAACATAATAGTTTCCCTTGAAAAGCTTCATAGAAAACACCGACCTTACCTAACCTTGTTAGTATGTTAGATAAGCATCTTATTGCTTCGTAATTACAATTATTACTTAACCTACCTATAATAGGTTAAGTAACAATTGTAATTACGAAGCTATAAGATGCTTATTTTAACATACTAACAAGGTTAGGTAAGGTCGGTGTTTTCTATAAAGCTTTTCAAGGGAAACTATTATGTTAAGTATGTCACCTATGCACGCAACTAATAAGTCAATATTGACTTATTAAATTTGCGAGGACGGGTTGCTTGGGGAGTGATTATGAAGTGATATGAGTTGATATGTGTTTTGATAGGGAGCAAGGTTGTACTCATAAATGATGGTGATGATGTTATGGTGATGATTTTTTTTTTTTTTTTTTTTAAGATGCAGCTGGCTGCCAACAGCTGAGGAGAGAGTTGCCATGCGAGGACAGAGTTTCAGTCTTGGTGCCGCATCCGTAGAGCAGTGCTGTGGTGACTTACTGATGTATTGTTGGTATAGGATCTTGTAGGTGATGTTTACAGTGAATTTGTCCTGGTTGGTAGAGGTATTGGTGACTGATGTTGGCTTGTTAGCTCGTAGTTCGTTCTTGTTAGGTGTATAAAGGATCAGGAGGTTCCCATTCATCATCCTCCTCACGTGGTAGATTACTAAGTATTCTGGGCTGAGGGTAATTCCTGTTGTGGATGTACCGCCTGACTTTTTGCTGTAGTGACATCCTCCTTGTTCTGTGAGGCTGGTCTCGTATTTCATAGTTGGTTGTGTTGTACACCATAAAGGGATCGTCACGATTTGGTAAGTAGGTGTACTTCATTTTGTATAACTGCTTTGCTGATAGTTTGTGGAGACGTCTATTCAAAGGTTCTATCTTTAATTGGATGTGGAGTCTGTCGGTCCGAATTTTCTCAGCAAGTGTCACTCCTGCTACAAATCTGAGTGCTCTATTTTGAACCCTTTGAAGTTTCAGCATATTAGACTTTTTAGTAAGAGCAAGTGGGGTGTATGGGTATTCCAGGATAGGTCGAATAAGCATTCTATAAAGATGTAGCTTCACATGCTGTGGGGCTTGCCTGAATCGGTACAGCCGGCTAGTTGTGCTTTGGCTAAGGTTAGTTTCTTATTAATATGTTCGGTGGAATTCAAGAGTCTCGATATTTCATAGCCTAGAATTGTAGTAGAGTTCTGAACCTGTATTAACGTGCCACCAATGTTGATGGCCCCAAGTGTACTAGCCCAGCTGCCCACTGAGCACAGTTGAATCTTGTTAGGGTTTGTCACAATTTTCCAGTCTTGTTCCCAACTTGCTGTGGCTGCTAGTTCCTCTTTCGTCGTCTTCCTTATAACTGAATCGTGTTTAGTTCCTTGGCCAGCAGGCATCGAGGACACTACATGGATGACATCATCTGCAAATTGAGTTATAATAGTGTCGTTATAAATAGGGCGTGGCAAGTCATTTACAAAAAGATTGAAGAGGAGTGGGCTTATGCACGATCCCTGAGGAACTCCTGCTGTCGGCATAAAGGAATCAGCTTCCTTGTTGTTAAACATTGGAATTATTGTTCTATGGCTTAGAAAATTTCTGACAAGTCTAAGGAGGGTCCAGTTGTGGTGTGGTATGGATTGCAGCTTGAAGAGCAGACCATTATGCCATAAACTGTCAAAGGCCTTGTTGACATCTCTGGTTGCTATTATTGCAGTCTGGTGTTGTTTCCTAATACTGTCTGCTGCATCGTAGATGATGTTGATGGCATGCTGTGTCGATCTGTGGTTCCTAAAGCCAAACTGTTTTTCTGTATACAGATGGTGGAACTCCATGTAGTAGTTAATACGATTTGACAGTATTTTCTCAAAGCACTCCCTGTCGACTCCAACAGGGATATAGGCCTATAGTTTCCAGGGACGTGTTTGCTTTTGCCAGGCTTCGGGATAAAGATCATTTTGGCAGTTTTAAATACTTGTGGAAAGTGTCCTGAGACGAGGATGGCGTTGAAGACATTGAGCAAGGACTGCACGTAGTTTAGAGGTAGAAACTTCAGTTGGTTGACTGTTATTCCTGACAAACCTGGCGCTTTGTTCCTTGTTTTCTTTAATACTTCCAACAGTTCGCGTATGGTGATGGGTCGGGTGATCGGGTGGTCAGGGTCAAGGAGTGCGGTGTCAACTAGAGGCCTGCTAGCCAGGTTCTCAACGTTTTCAGCAACCCATTGGTTGACTGAACGGTGGTTGTCATTGTTGATCTGGCTGTTGTTTTCTGTGAAGATTTCCTCCCAAACCAGTCCCATGAGATTAGCCTGCAGCTGTGCATCTTCCACTCTGGTGGTTATTACCTCGTTGTTGTCATCAGTATATGTATAGCTGAGGTGCGACAGTGGTGTCTTTGATGATCCTAGGAGTTTTCTGATCTTTCCCCAGAATCTGGCAGGTTCTCTCTTGTACTGGTTCGCTTGGTTGACTAGAGTACCCCAAATGTGTCGTTTGTGTAGGAGCGTGAGGCCTAAGACATCACGTCTGAGGGCCTGAATGATTTGGAGGGATGGCTGGCCTGTGCGTAGGCGCCTCACACATTCCTGTTGGTAATGCCTCATTTATCCTTGATCTCTCTGGTTGGTTTGTATTGTTGAATTATTCTGGTGTTGGTTAGATCACAATTGGCCATTGTTGCTTCAGTGATGCGATTATGTATGGGGCAATTGCTGCATCAATGTCCTGGACCGTTGATTGTCAAGATCAGTGGTTGGGTCAGAGCCAAGGAACTCCATATATGGACGAAGTCGAAGCGTATTTAGATTGGGTCTGGGGCGTCCAGAATTCTAAAGGGAGATGCTTGGAGATGGAGAATAACAGGTATATAGTATGTGATCTGAACCTACATCATTACCTGGGAGTATT
>WNGS01101615.1:0-11434 GCA_020271785.1 Procambarus virginalis
AATTATTGTCATTTGGGTCTATGTAAAACAGTCAGGACTTCTTTTTTATTAATATTAGTTGTATTCTACATATATTTTATTTTACTTTTATTTATTTGATTTACTGTACTGTGTTTGCTGGAGTGCATTCTTTCCATAATATAATCTTCCAGTCATACAAGGGGTGAGGGAGAGGGTTGTGTTCCAAGAACCACATAAATGTCTGCAGAAAAGGGGTGTTTGTCCAAGCATTTTAGATAAAAGTGATGCCACTGTTTAACAATAGAACCATAGTATTTGAAGAGCAGTTAGATTAATATGCATTTGGTACACTAAAAATTAGGACACTTATTTAATAGCTTCTTACTTTACAACAATTTCCAGGAGCTTACAAGTACAGCATTGCAAGATGATCTTCCTTCTAAGTTAAAAGGATCCCCCACAAAGTAGCAGGATATACTTGCAAGGATGTAATGTCACGCAAGTCTATGGCATCGCCACGCAAGACTATGGCATCGCCACGCAAGACTGTAGCATCCCCACGCAATAATGGTATCCCCAAACAAGACTATCGCATCGCCTCGCAAGACCATGGCAGTCCCATGCAAAATTATGGAATCTACGTGCAGAACTATGGAATCTCCGTCTAAACCTAAGAATCTCCTGCAAAGAAGATGAAATTAAGCAATGAACCGTCTCCGCCAAAGAGAGGCCTTCGTCCACCTCTTGTAGTTATTTTAGAGAGATGTGGAAAGTTTTCCTGCAAATATTCTTCATGACCTCATCCTTATCTGTAGGTATGTATACTGTATGTCAGTAAGTTTTGACTGCATGAGAGACCTTTCCTGAACTTTCAGATTTGTAACCCTCCTAAAGTAAGGTCCTGTGTCCTTTAACAGGAGTGTGCTACAGTCAGGCAGGATAACATATTGACACTGATGCCACAGGATGTTTACAGATGGTCTCATCAGGTTATTATAGCTCGTAGGGAGTTATGGGAAAATACTCATTCCAGTCCAGAATGATTGACAAAAAAATTTCATAAAAATTTCATAAAAAAAATAACTTGAGGCCCTTGGGAACTTCTCCTTAGGATTATTGGTGTTCTTGTGGTTACCAGTTGGTCAGCCTGGCGCCATACCCTGAGCACCATGAGGCCCCACCACCATAATCACCTATGGCTGCCCTGATGTAAGTCATCTCACTCACTTTCTAACTGTTGTCCTTTTGCAGTTGGCAGGCCAGGGACTGGATTTTCAGTCAGTTTCACATTTTTCGGATGTCGGGGGACACCGCACCCGAGTGTCGGGGGGAAACTGCACCCGAGTGTCGGGGGAAACCGCACCCAAGTGTCGTGGAAAACCACACCCGAGTGTCGGGGGAAACCACACCGAGTGTCGGGGAAAACCACACCCAAGTGTCGGGGAAAACCACACCCGAGTGTCGGGGAAAACCACACCCAAGTGTCAGAGGAAAACTGTACCAGAGTATCAGGAATTTTAGTGCGCACCAAACACTGCAATTTTGTAGTTAATAAAACACTTTCGTGCTTTTGATTCGAGCGGTATAGTGCACTATTTTTCTCATGGCTGTGCTTGTTGAACGACTCCGTGCGTCGAGTGGTAAAATATTTGTATAAATTCCATTTTCTATCCGATTTTGTTGGGATAGTTTAGAAATGTTCGCCATGAAATTTACGTTTTTCTAATAACCGAAGAGCTTATTAAAGAAAACGGCATGGCAGTGAATCATCTTGGTATAACAATTGTATTATTGACACGACGAGTACGATCGACGTAGTTTTTATGTTTGTTGCCGGTCGAACGCATCCTTATGTAACGGTTTATACATATGTTCTTCTAGAACATTCTATTGCGAACACATTGGTACAAAAATTAAATACATACATCCAAAAATAATGTCAGGACAGTGAATTGAATATACACATTTCGCCGATATGCCGCCGCGGTTAACACTTCAGCCACTTCCCACCGTCTTGTGGGTCGGTTGCGACATTGATTCTATATTTATATGCATATGTCCGTATAGAGAATTTTATTGCGGTTCCAATGATACCATAATCAACGATGTAGGATAAATGTGGTCTTCGCAATCATTAAGAGAGCGGAAACATTTTGTTGCTGTTTGGCGCTCTCGGCAAGTGATGTCAATAGTTTTTTATTTGGTGATATTCCTTATGCTTTGGCAGCAGTTTATATGTATGTTCTTATAGACAATTCTATTGTGAACACAGTGATACCAAATTTAAATACGTACGGCTACAATTAGTGTCAGGACAGTAAAAAGAGTATACATTTTTTGGTCATACTGCTTAGGCGCGCGAAACGCCGACAGCACAAGGGCAGAGTTTTTTTTCGCTTCGCCGACAGCAGGAAAGTGTTAAGATGTCCATGGTATTGTATGTATAGTGCCCATTCTGCTGTTATTTTATGGAACAGTGTTTCCTCTTCTGATATCAACCTATTTAGTGCTTCAGGTCTGTGCCACAACCCCAGACCTTCCTCTATTTTGATAGTGGGGGTGGGGGCCGGTCTTGTTCCTGGTAGGGTATTTTATTGCAGTGTCTTCAGGGTGTGTGCTAGGTTCTGGAGTGAGTATTATGTTTTCCACAGTTGGATACCTTGGATGTCCATGTGAGGTTCCCAGTTCCTCTTCATGATGCATTTCTGGCCCTCCTGTTGGGGATTCCTCCGGATGTTTTTACCTTGATTCCCTAGCTGGGTACTCCAGTTGAGTCCTCCCGGAGGTCTTTCTAGGCTACTCAGGTGTGTTTCCTGTTTTTTCAGGTTTCTAGTCTGGACCTCTGGGGGATGGGTGCCTGGTTGTCGGGTGTACCCTTGGTGCCTATTTGAATTTAACGTTTTCCCTTGTGTATGTTTCTTGACTTTACCCATGGGCATGCCTTGAATACTTTACTTTGGCTTTTCTAATGAGAGTGCTATGTCCTGCAGCAGTTCTCTGATTATCCTGAGCAAGAATTTTGTCATTATCGGCAGTGAAATTTTCCATTCTGAGTGGCTCCTTGATTACTTCCATTCCCACCCTGTTGGTCTCGGATTTCCAAAGCATTCTTCGGTGTCTCAAGATTTATGTGAAGACGCACTGGCTCTCAAACCTAGTAGTGGTGACTTTACTGCCAGCTGGTGGCAGTTGGGTAACAGCTACTTTTCTCATTAGTTAGCAGATCTATAAATGGTATTCTTATGTATCCAATTATTGTTGGGAGATGACTGTTTGGAGGTGCCATTAAGCTATTGAAGCTTAATGGCAACATCAGTATTCAAACAGACACACAAAATGCAGATTATCATGATGATAACATCAGTTCTGTAGACAATTTTCATGTGATGAGCGTATTACTTTAACCCTTCGACTGTGCAATACATACATAAATGATTTGACAAAAAATAATTTAACATAAGTTTTTAAAATTTGCACAAACACTTTCCATTTTTTTTTTGCATAATCAAATAGGCAAATGCTCCAACTTTGTCTAAATGTTCACAGCGTAACTTGAAAAACTAGAGAACCTTACCTTGAGGTTACCTTGAGGTGATTCCGGGGCTCAGCGACCCCGCGGCCCGGTCGTTGACCAGGCCTCCTTGTTGCTGGACTGGTCAACCAGGCTGTTTGACGTGGCTGCTCGCAGCCTGACGTATGAGTCACAGTCTGGTTGATCAGGTATCCTTTGGAGATGTTTGTCAAGTTCTCTCTTGAACACTGTCAGGGGTCGGCCAGTTATGCCCCTTATGTGTAGGGGGAAGCGTGTTGAACAGTCTTGGGTCTCTAATGTTGATAGAGTTCTCTCTCAGAGTACATGTTGCACCTATGCTCTTCAACGGGGGTATTCTGCACATCCTGCCATGCCTTCTGGTCTCATGTGCTGTTATTTCTGTGTGCAGGTTTGGGACCAGCCCCTCTACTATTTTCCATGTGTAAATTATTATGTATCTCTCCCGCCTGCGCTCAAGAGAATACAGGATTAGGCTCTTTAGTCGGTCCCAATAGTTTAGATGTTTTACAGAGTGGATTCTAGCAGTAAAGGATCTCTGCACGGTCTCCAGGTCAGCAATTTCTCCAGCTTTGAAAGGGGCTGTCATTGTGCAGCAGTATTCCACTCCAGAGAGCACTAGCTCTCTTGAAAAGTATCATCATCAGTATAGCATCTCTAGTGTGAAAGGTTCTTGTTATCCAACCTGTCATTTTTCTTGCAGTTGTGATGGCTACTTTATTGTGTTCTTTAAATGTAAGGTCTTCCAACATCAGTACACCCAAATCCTTTACATTGCCTTTCCGTTCAATGTTATGATTTGACTGAGTTTTGTACGTGGTTTCCGTTTTTATATTTTCATTTTTTCCGTAGCGCACGAGCTGAAACTTATCTTCGTTAAACACCATGTTATTTTCTGTAGCCCATAGAAGACCCGATTTACATCTGATTGGAGGTGTGCCGTGTCCTCTATGTTGTCTACTCTCATAAAAATCCTAGTGTCATCTGCAAATGATGCTACAGTACTATAGGTTGTGTCCTTGTCTATGTCCGATATGAGGATGAGAAAAAGTACTGGAGCAAGCACAGTACCCTGGGGGACTGAGCTCTTTATGGTTGATGGTCCAGATTTTATTTTGTTTACTATTATGCATTGGGTTCTATTAGTCAGGACATTGTAGATCCATCTGCCTACTTTTCTGGTAATTCATTTTGAACGCATTAAATGTGCAATAACACCATGTTCACATTTGTCAAAGGCTTTTGTGAAATCTGTGTAAATTACGTCAGCATTATATTTGTCTTCTATGGCATCTAATGCCATGTCATAATGGTCCAGCAACTGTGACAGGCAAGAGCGCCCTGTTCTGAAACCATGTTGTCCGGGGTTTTGGAGTTGCTATGATTCCATGTATTTTGTGATCTTGCTTCTTAGCACTCTCAAAGATTTTTATGATGTGCGATGTTAGTGCTATCGGTCTGTAATTTTTTGCCTCTGCCTTATTTCCTCCTTTATGGAGCGGTGCTATCTCTGCTGTTTTTAATATGTCAGGGATAATGCCAGTATCTAGGCTTTGTCTCCACAGAATGTGAAGGGCCTGCAATAGCATTTTCTGTGGGGAGCCCCTACGGCTCCCTGGAGCTTATCGGGCTAATGTATGTTATGTTAGACCGGGACACTAGCTATGGAGTTCAGACCTACCAGGGACCAGCGCCAGAACCTGGCCCCTTCAGAGAGGTTTCAGGGAGCAATGGCCCTGGAAAACCCCATATAGTTGGGGGTTTTCCTTATCTGCCATCGACCGGGGTTAGGCACCCAGAAAGGTAGGCGTAACAAAACAAACCCCACATGGTAGAAAACTACAACAAACCGAACAGAAAGGTAGAAAAACTCCCTACAATCACAAGGAAAACAATCAAACAATCACTTTACTGCCGCGCCGGTTGTCCGCGCAGCCCTCCCCTCCCCGGGAGGGGGAGGGGGGGGCCCCGGACCTCACCGCGCCGGCTGCCTTCAGTTCGCAAGCTAGTGTCAACCGGGATACACGCTTCTCTGGCCTCAATTTCCTTAGCGGTTTTTGCCTCGTGTGGCGTTCTCTGCTGTTTTTGTGGTTTGCGGTGGCCAGGAGTACTTCATCAGTGCCGGGGCTGCATGCGTCTAGGGGTTTCCTTCCCTAGGCGCCCTGTGAGTACTGCCCTTGCGTGTCAGGGTTATCTTCTCTGGGGCGTTCGGGAACCGCTCCCGTAGAGGTTCTTGCTGCTCGGCATTTGCCTCGCCCTTGGGGCCAGCTGGGGCTTGGGGCTCTTGTTTGGCCTTGGGTAGGGAGTGGTGTTGTGCTGGTTAGGGCGCCAAGGTGTTGCGCTGCCTGCCACCTACGCGGCGACCGGTGCCTGTTGCCTCTGGGGACGGTGTACTTTTGCGGGGTTTTTCTTTTGTTTTGTTTTACTTTGCCTGGTGGAGGCTCTGCCTTGTGGGCCCATAGTTCCCCTGGTTTTGTTTTGGTGGCCCTCTGCTAGGCCCCCGTGCTGGTACACGTCCCAGGGGTTTTCAGTATTAATCTTTACCCTTGTTTTTGGGTTTCTTCACCGGTTTCGCAACACCTTGCCCGGGCTTCCCGTAGTTGCTAACCTACGGGCCCTGGAAACCCCTGTCGGGGCTCGGGGACCCATGGATGCGTCTCCCGAGTTCCAGCCTGCCTTGTGCGGGTTTGAAGGTTGCGATGTGCCCTTGTCTCAGGGTGACAGTCACCTGTTTTGCCTCCGTCATGCTGCCTGTTGGGTCAATGACACCTTTGACCCTGAGTCTTGCGAGTCGTGTTCTCTGCTTGTGCTCCAGTTTTACTCTGAGGATGTCCCCGTCAGGGTACAGGCAGCATCAGCGTTGCATGTTAGGTTTAGGTTATTGCAACGCGCTAGGTTAGTTTCCCACCTGGATGCCCCGAGGCTGCCCCGTTTTGGTTTTCGGGACCCTGACCTGGGGGCGTTGGTCGCTATGGCTCTGACTCCAGCCGCGCCCTCTGGTCCTTCCCCTGTGGTTCTTCCTGAGCCTCCCCCCCTGTGTCCGGCTCCTAAGCGTCGGAAGGTTTCGGCATCGGCGCAGGGTTTCATTGGTGGTGAGACTCGGGCTGCTTCGGGGGCTGCCCCATCCGGGTGGGGGACGGAGGCATTTGAGCCGATACCTCCTACCGAGGCTTCTGGGTCCCACCAGCAGACCCCCTTCTTGTCAGCCTTTCCCTTGGACTCTGCCTTTTCTTCAGGGGTGGAGGGTTTGGAGGACGGCTCCGCCCCGGGTCCCGATGTGGGGGATCCTGGGGCTGGGGAGGAGTCGACCTGGGGGCCTTGGGCTCCTTGTGACCCTGCTTGGGTGCTTTTGCCTTCCCCGCGGGGCTTACTGTTGCAGGGGGAGGGGTTTTCTTACCCCCCTTCCCTGTATGAGTATGATTTGGGTTCGGCTCCTCCCCGGGTTCGGTTCCGGGTGCCTTTGGGTACTTCGGATCCGTCTTTTCAGGGGTTTGCTACTTCCCGGCTCTCCGCGAAGGTGGCTCGGGAAGCTCTTGCTGCATACCTCTGCCGAGACCCGGATTATGCCTCCCCAATGGATCCGTCCTCGTTTGAGTTCGGTTCTTCTTCCCGTTTTTGGGTGCGTTTGGAGGTTCCGGAGTCTTCCTGGCTAGCAGACTGCCCTCTCTTTTCGTTGGGGGCGTGGCACGGGTTCTGTCGGACCCGCACGCTTGATTGGCGAGAAACTGCTAGTTTTCTGCAGGTTTACTTGGGGGGCGAGTTTGAGCACCTTAATGCGTGTTTATTCGCTCCCGTGCTTTCTCGGGATGTTGGTCTTTTCCAGCTTCATGTGCAGGTTCCTCAGCTTTCGGCTTCGTTGGTTGCGGAGGATTTGCGCTCCCGTGGGCATTTGGCTTCGGTCTTGCGTTTCTTTTCCCTTCTCGAGCTGTCTTCGGCTTGGCTTGAGGAGGATGTGGGAGCGTTGAGTGAAGGGCCTTCGTCCGGGGCGCTGTCTTCGGCTGCTCGGGCTTCTGCTGCTCTGTTGAAGCTTTTTGCGCCCATCCTGAAGGAAGCGGTGTCTCTGTTCTATGCTTCTCGCCTCGCGTGCCGTCAGGCTGTGCTCGCCCTCTCTTTGGATTCCGCTTGGGCCCTGGCTCTTAGGTTTTCGTCTCCGTTTTGTCCGTTGCTGTTTGCAGAGTCTGCGGTCTCTCAGTTTCTGCACGCGGCTTCGTCTAGTTGTCGCCCTATGGCGGACTTGTTGCTTCTCCGGAGCGGTACTTCTCGTCGGTCTCGGAGAGGTCGTGCCAGGGTTCCGGGGTCCGCTGGTCGGGGTAGGCCATTGGTGCCAGTTTCTGAGCCGTCGTTCCCTTCGGGGCCTGCGTCGTCTGGTCGGCGCGGTGATCGCTCTGTTCGACGGTTGGGTTCTCGTAAGGGGCGTCGGCCCTTTCGCGGGTTGCCCCGTTGACGGGGCGATGGGGGGGAGGCTCGCTCTGTTTGCCCACGCTTGGTCCCACGATTTGTGGGCCTTTTCGGTCGTGTCATCCGGCCTGCGGTGGCGTTGGGCGACTCGTCCTCCTTTGGGGGGCTCGGGGTTAACAGGGCAGGTTTCTTCCCCTGCGCTTCGTCACGTCATCTTGGAGTGGGTGCGCTTGGGCGTGGTCGAAACGACTACGTCCCTCAGATGGGTTTCCCGTCTGTTTCCAGTGCCGAAACGGGACTGTGCGGATCTGAGGTTCATTCTGGACTTGTCCCGTCTGAACCTCTGGATTCCTTGCCCCTCCTTTCGGATGACTACTCTGTCTCAGGTCCGGCTTCTGTTGGAGCCGGGTGCTTGGATGGTGTCCCTGGACCTCAAGGACGCGTATTGGCACGTTCCTATTCATCCGGGGTTCAGGGACTGGTTAGGTTTCGTGGTGGGGCATCAGGCTTACCGTTTTCGGTGCCTCCCTTTTGGCTTGAATCTGGCACCTCGCGTTTTCACGCGTCTGACCCGGTTGTGGTGACCCGTCTGCGTCTTCTAGGGATTCGGGTTTTGGCCTACCTCGACGACTGGCTGGTGTGGGCTCCCAGTCGGTCCGCGTGTCTGCTCGCCAGGGATGTGGTTCTTTCCCAGCTCGCCCGGTTCGGGTTCCTGGTGAACTGGAGGAAGTCCCATCTGGTTCCTTCCCGGGTTCGGACCTGGCTGGGTCTTCTTTGGGATTCTCGGACTGCTTCCTTGTCTCTCCCTCCTGGGGCGCTGCAGCGGCTGCAGGACCGCCGTCTGCTGTTTCTGAAGGGGTACCGGGTCACTCGGCGGTTGCTCGAGCAGTTGTGCGGGAGTCTCAACTTCGCCATGCTAGTCTACCCGCCGGGTCGGGTTTGGCTTCGGCGTCTGTTTTGGTTCCTTCGGGAACGTCCTTTCCGCCTCTCTCGCGATCGTTGGGTTCGTCCTCCGTGGTTCTTACGCCGGTTGCTGCGTCACCGGCTTCCTCTTCGGGTTTTTCGGGGTTCGGTGCCTTGGCGCCTCCCCGAGCCCTCGCTCGATGTGTTCACGGACGCGTCGTCCCTCGGCTGGGGTTTTGTGACCAGTGCTCACCAGGCAGGCCAGGGTCGGTGGGGTCCGTCATTCCGTCGGGCTCACAGCACGGTTCGGGAGTTCGCGGCTGTCTGGCTCGCCCTTCGGAGGATTCGGGTCGCTCAAGGTTCGACCATTCGCCTCCATTCGGACTGCTCTCCGGTGGTTCATTGCCTGAACCGCGGAGGTTCTCTTCGGTCCTTGCCTCTGTGGGGTTGGTCCCTTCGAGTGGCTCGTCTCCTGGATTCTCGGGGTTTGGCTCTCCGTGCGGTTCACGTCCGGGGAGTGTCCAACGTTCTGGCGGACGGTCTGTCTCGCTTCATTCCCCTTTCCACGGAGTGGACGGTCGACGACGCCTCGTTTCGTTGGATCTGCCAGACGTACGGTCTCCCAGATGTGGACCTCTTCGCGTCGGCGTGGTCTCGGCGTCTCCCGATTTATGTGACTCCCTTCCCCGACTGCGAGGCGTTCGCGGTGGATGCCTTTCAGCAGGACTGGTCGAGGTGGGGTTACCTGTACCTCTTTCCTCCGGTCCAGCTGTTGCTTCGAGTTCTGGTCCAATTGGAGACTTTCTCAGGGAGGGTAGTCCTTGTGGCCCCTTGGTGGCCAGCCCAGCCTTGGTTTCCTGTGCTCCTCGCTCGGTGCCCGAACCCGGGACGTTTCCCGCGGCTCCGCCTCTTTCAGAAGGTCGGTCCGGTCCGGTACAGGGCTGGTTCGCTCTTCTCCTCTGCTCTTCGCGTCTGGTCTTTTTGACGCGGGTGTATCACCATTTCTATGGTGATCAGGTGGCTTCATTGATGGTGTCCCACCTGAGAGCTTCGTCTAGGCGGCAGTATGAGGTTTCCTGGCGTTCTTTTCGCCACTTTCTGGCTCTTCGTAGGTTGTCTTTTCTTTCGGATCGGGTTGTTTTGTCCTTTCTTTCTTGGCTTTTTCAGGACCGTCATTTGATGCCTAATACTGTCGCCTCGTATCGTGCGGCGCTGGCGGAGCCGCTCGCGCTTGCTTTTGGGGTGGATGTCACTTCCGCCCCTTTTCGCAAGCTTTCTCGTGCTATGTTTCACCTCCGGCCTGCTCATGCGCCTCCTGAGCCGTCCTGGTCCTTGGACCGGGTGCTCTCCTATCTTTCCTCCTCTCGTTTTGTGGTGGCCCCTTCGGTTCCTGATTGTTTTTCCAAGGCTTTGTTTTTGTTGGCTTTGGCCTCTGGGGGCCGGGTAGGGGAGCTTCATGCTCTCCTCCGGCGCAGGGGTTTCTGCTCTTTCGGTCCTGGGGGTAGGTTTGTCCGTTTACAGCCTTCTCCTTCTTTTCTGGCGAAGAACGAGACGGCTGCTTTCCGGAGGGGTCCATGGGTCATTGATGCTTGGTTGGTTCGGCCGGGGGTGCATCATGTGTTGTGTCCTGTTGCGGCGCTTCGCCGTTACTTGCGCGCTTCGGCCGGTGTGGCTGGGGATGCGCTTTGGGTTGATCCAGTTTCCCTCGTTCCCTGTTCCAGGGCTCGGGTCTCCCAGGTTGTCCGCAGGGTTATTAAATCTAGCCAGCCTGCGGTCTATCCTCGCGCCCATGACGTTAGGAAGTTTGCGGCTTTGGCTGCTGTGTTTGGTAATATGTCTTGGGCAAATATTCGGGCGCGTGGTTTTTGGAAATCGAACAGGGTCCTGGCCGCCCGTTATTTGGTGAACGTCCCTGCTCCTCGGCGTTCTTGTGTTGCTTTGGGTCGCAGGTTGCAGCCAGTTGTCTCGACTTCGCGTTGAGGAGTTTGTGGCCGCCGCCTCC
Source organism: Procambarus virginalis (assembly GCA_020271785.1). Classification (NCBI taxonomy): domain Eukaryota; kingdom Metazoa; phylum Arthropoda; class Malacostraca; order Decapoda; family Cambaridae; genus Procambarus; species Procambarus virginalis. The sequence goes on from WNGS01101615.1 coordinate 10,815, forward strand.
CGGGTAAGTCCCTCTTTTTCCTTCTCTTTGGGTAATTAGCTCCAGGGAGCCGTAGGGGCTCCCCACAGAAAACCAGCGTTGAATGTAATGAAACGCCATTTTCTGGGTGAGCCCCGGAGGCTCCCTGGCTACCCTCCCTCCCGTCCGGTCGGCGGATTTTTCGCGTTGGTTGAAGCCTAGTTTCCGAACTGAAGGCAGCCGGCGCGGTGAGGTCCGGGGCCCCCCCTCCCCCTCCCGGGGAGGGGAGGGCTGCGCGGACAACCGGCGCGGCAGTAAAGTGATTGTTTGATTGTTTTCCTTGTGATTGTAGGGAGTTTTTCTACCTTTCTGTTCGGTTTGTTGTAGTTTTCTACCATGTGGGGTTTGTTTTGTTACGCCTACCTTTCTGGGTGCCTAACCCCGGTCGATGGCAGATAAGGAAAACCCCCAACTATATGGGGTTTTCCAGGGCCATTGCTCCCTGAAACCTCTCTGAAGGGGCCAGGTTCTGGCGCTGGTCCCTGGTAGGTCTGAACTCCATAGCTAGTGTCCCGGTCTAACATAACATACATTAGCCCGATAAGCTCCAGGGAGCCTCCGGGGCTCACCCAGAAAATGGCGTTTCATTACATTCAACGCTG